>JAXQQM020083390.1:0-20981 GCA_034641835.2 Pinus albicaulis | reverse complement strand
TCTGTGTTAGTATCTAGACCTTCTCTATGCCATATTACCGAGTTGATGTTACTGTGGTCATAAAATAAAACTAAATTGAGGCAGAGGTATTTTTGATACTATGTTGTCATTGAGACTGAGGTACTTCCGAGATGCTTCTTCCTATAGTGACACAGAGATCTTTTACTTGTAGTATCGAGACCTTCTTTATTGCCACGACCCTGTTCTCTGAATTGTTAATATGAATTTGGTTTTTGATATGAGATTGCACATGATCACCCTTTCTTTGAATTGTCTTATTATGATTTGGACCTTTTGAGCTTATCCTCATAAGTCAGTCCTACATGATGCCTTTGTATCCTTCTTGACTTGATCTAACTGATCTTCAATACAAATGTACTCAACTGAACTTCAATGGTGGATGGCAACTTGACTTATCTGTCGAACAGGTGGGCAGAGTCTTTCAGTTGCTTACTTCTCAGCAACTGAGTTGCAATGCAGCAGTTAGCAGTGGCAGTGCTATGGGCAGCATGATGCAGCAATTTGAGAGGGAGTTGCAGTACAGATGTTGCAGTGTCAGTGACAGTGGCATGGGCAACAGTACAGATTCCAGAGAGCAATAGTGCAATAGATGTAGGGCAGTAGGCCAAGCATCAATAGCACAGATCTAGTACTCAAGATCTTGTAATGCATGGTGTGATGTACTGCTAGAGCACACTCCTGATGCTAAGAGGGAGTGTTGAGATTTTGTGTATTTGGGGTAGCATTAGTTGTGCTCTAGCTCCCAAATTTTGTGGAGGGACTTGAGTACACTTGATCTACAAGATCCATAAATGGATTTGAGAAATTTCAGTTAGTGTTCAAGTTATTGAAATAATTAATTATTTTTAATGGATTTCCTAAGTCTAACTTAGGAAAATAAAATAATTAAAGTGAATTAATTAACACATGTGCTGAAATTGTCTTATGTCACATGGATCAAGCAGTGTTTTAATCTCAGCAGTTGATGGATGATTTAATCTTGGCTGTTGAAGGGTTCAGCGAAAAAGTATAAGAGAAAGGCTTGAGGGTCAGTTGAGAACATACATTTTTGGTAGAACTCAGGAATATATTTGGAATTCTAGGGCGGGTTTGCTAAGAATTTCTGAAGGAATTTCCTGCAGTGAGGGGTAGTATTGGCTGAGGGAATGATTTGATTCCAAGAGCCAAGAGTTAGTAAGAGTCAGAGTAGCAGCGACAAGGACAATGCAGAGAAGCAACTATGCAGGTGCTGCACAGCCGCTACGCAGGTGCTATGCAGAACAACGCAAAGGCACTGGGAGGCTTCATAAATCACGCAAAGGGTCTTCCAGGGCCACCGTTAAGCTGTGGGACCTTTCCACGGTTGACGCAGTCACTTCTGGTGCAATGTAGTGGCATTTGAGGCTAGCAAGGCTGACGCTAGGGCTTCAGGGGCAGTGTTGAGGGTTTCTATGGTCAGATTTGGGCTGAGTCCTATAAATCTCGTTTGAGGGTGTGGATCAGTCAGATGTTTTGCACTAGATCTTCAAGTTAGCTGCAGATTTGATATCTTTTATTCTCTGTCGGGTTTTCCAGATCTGGAACCCATATTTACTGTACTTAGAACCACTTAATAATAAACACTCATATCTGTTGCACTGGTTTTCCCGCTTTGGGTTTTTCCGAGGACTTATGTCCAAAAATCCATGTGTCACTTTATTGCATGAGTGTATTATTCAGTAAATGCTCTGCATCTGTAGGCTATAGTTATGTTTATTTTCAATATTTTCTGAATCTAAATTCTGGAAATAACTTGTATTAATTAAATCAAGTAGGATAAAATAAACCAATACACTGCAGTAGATTTTTCACAGTTTGTAGGCCGACTTGTCTTGCTGTTTGAAGGCTGATTTTAAGAGCATATTTGAACTTATCTTTCAGCGTGGTTTGAGGGTTGACATAGGCCATTCTTTCACGGTTTCTTTGGCAAGGTCTTGGAGAATTTTCTCTAGACTAGATACTTCATATATATGACACTTAATTACATTTATACCTAGAAGACAAAACCCTAATAGACATCAAGAAGAAGTCTATTAACCTATAATAAAATATTGCTCATGAAACCCATGAAGCAAGTACAACAAAATACATTTTATTATCTTTGTCTTCTTCTTTACATAAATACATAATTACATAGTCAATTTGAAGACCGATCCTAGTTACAGTTTTCAACACTTTGGTTCATCTGCAAAGGACCTTGGGAGCTAGATCACTCGTGCGTGGGAGATGCAGATGGGGTGGCAGAGGTATAGCAGGAGGACATTCCTTCTGCATGTCAGGATGAGGACTCTTCTTCGGATGAGTCCATGGGGTCATATGAGGATGCTTCTGGGGAGCATGAGCTTTCATGTGGAGTCGATGACCATCGGCCAGAGTTGTATTACAATGAGCATGGTGGATAGTCAAGGGACCCTATGGGAGATAGTCAGGGTGATGAGTCACTTGTGATGATTCAGCCGGAGTAGCATATGGTGGAGCATGAGTCAGTAGAGGAGGAGGCTATGCACGTCATGCATGATAGTCCTTTGGGGGAGAGCCAGATGGAGGCTTACATTGAGTTTGTGATGGATATGCGGCTAACCAGGTTGTCGACCGAAAGAGTCGACAGGATGCATATTTGTTGTACCTCATCATTTCGACTTGAGAACATGTGGCTGGTGGCTTGTCTGTGATGTTGTTTAGTACAGGGTGTCTTCGTGTGGAGATCCCACCCCGACCCCAAGAGAACTTGATGCTTGCTACGGGTTGGGGTATTCTATCATCATTTGCTTAGAGATTTGTGGTTGTCTTCATTGTGTGAGCGAGCATCCAGGAGTACGCGATCTTGAAGAGAGACACGATTCATCTTGGGGAACGGTTAATTATGCATTTCCCAGAGGATTCAGGCCGGAGGATTGAGCAAGGGGCCAACCCTTGCCTATTGGAGACATTTGGGAAAGAGAGAGTCCCTATTTTGGAGGGTGTGATTCAACATCAGCGTGGCCCTTGGGAGGATAGCGTAGATCCTCAAGGGAGGCATTTTCGGAGGTCGAGCATTTCAGAAACGCTCTCTGGGCTTTTCTGGGTTTTGTGAGTAGAGGTCGATTGTAGAGTATCAACATTTTCTGAGGAGGGGAGCAGCCCCAAGTACTCATTTTGGTTCTAGCAGTTGTAGCAGCACGACAGTATCTCAGTAGTTGGAGTTACAGCAGAGAGCAGCCATTTCCTTTGACATTCTGAGAGTATTCTTACACTTGCTTGGTGCAAGTCGAGGTGCCATCATTCTGATCACCTCTTGTACTTCTTTATATTTCTTAGTATAATAAAATGGCTTAGAATTCTCTATTTCATGTGTATCTGCTTCATGGTTCGTTTCTAGCACTATATGTCTTGTTGTATGCTTTATATTACTATCTATTTCCCCTTCGGGATATTACAGTGGTATCAGAGCTCATAGACCTGGCTCAGCCTGTGGAGCGAGTTGTCTATGACACCGGAAGAGAAGCCATATATTTGCTACAGAGGTAGGAAGTACCATGACCGAGAGCGTAGGTTGCAAATCACCTACGGAGAGGGTGACTGCGCTCCAGTAGTGGACGCAGAGCAGGAGGAACCGATGGCAGATGATAGTGACGCAAAGAAGTTTGGGGAAATGCTCCTCAAGTTAGTACAGGATCTGTCAAGGTAGATTGAGGTGATGGGACGAAGATTCACTGCTGTAGAGGCTAGGTAGCGTGAAACCCCAAGGGGTTTCCAGATTGGTGAGGGATCAGGCACATCCCACCATTTGCATGAGCACAATGCCACTCAGCACATGGCATCTCATGCACCCACACGTTCCACTATGCCCACTTTTCTGGCTGCAGACACAGGGGCAGGAGCACAGCAGGAGCAGGAACCTGGCCATATGGGTGACTACTTTGCTGAGTACCAGGCATACGGGCAGGAGTTCAGGGATGCCCTTTCATTTCGTGATTTTGTCCAGCTCCAGCGGGATAGCAGACCCCGCGACCATCATAGGGGACACCGACATTATCACGACGGAGACACTTAGCGTACGATGAGCAGGTTCCATTTGCCTATGTTTGATGGCTCATCAAACAGTTCGGCAAAGGCTTGGGTGGAGACGCTGGACATATACTTCCAGCTCAACCAGATGTCGGAGACGGAGGCCATCAAGGTGGCAGCGCTGCATCTAGATGGCGAGGCCCAAGATTGGTGGTTCCATGGGTTGGTTACACTCGGGCACTCGACAGTGACAGCTTATGCCGAGTTCACCCGGAGGTTGATAGAGAGGTTTGATCGGAGGGATCCGGAGGAGCACTTTGTTGAGCTGACGAGGCTCAAGCAGACCGGGAGTCCGGATACATATATCTCAGATTTCCTGAGACTCTCGGTGATGGTACCAGATCTATTCGCGGCACGGATGATCTACATGTTCATTGATGGGCTAGCAGAGCCACTTCGGGGATTGGTCAGATCCACTAGACCGACCACACTCGAGGACGCAGTTGGTAGGACACGGGACTTGCAGGATGCCTTACCTAGGACTAGGATGCCTTACCCCCAGAGACAGGACTTCTAGCCTAACTAAGGGGAAGGATGTGAGGATTCCGCCTCCAAAGGGGAATCAGGGTAGAGGACAGTTGGATGATGATGCCAGGAGGGAGTTGAAGAAGAAGAGATTGTGTTTCACATGTCAGGAGCCGTGGGCACCAGGACACAGATGTGCTGCTTGCAAAGCACACTATATCGAGGTCTTCTCCAAGAGCAGTGGGGAAGAAGATGAGTATGATGACGTGGGGGCAGGGGGCAGCCATGCAGCGCAGGATCATTTACCACCTCCACCACTAGGAGCAGGAGATGCAGCCTTTGCACCTACAGGAGGGACCCTTACAGCATTGTGGGGAGTTCCCAAGTATCTGACGGTGCGCGTCTGAGGCTATAATATCCCCAAATGGGATATTTCACTGAATTTGCCTAAATTTACTTATATCTCAAAATATGGCATGAATTCAACAATTATTTAACAGAAGATTGCCATGTAAAATTAAACACACAAGTACATGCAAATCCATAACACCATAATGCAGAAATATAGCTCGGCTTTATTATATTATCACTGGGGTTACAAGCTAAAATGAAAGATAGCTGAGATAAATGAAATACAACTGGCCTCAAGAAAATCTGCTGCAACTGCTGCACTGCGCTGGCCTCCAAAACTGAACTGTTGCACTTTCCATCCAGTAACAGCTACCACTGAATCCACTGAAGCTCCTGTTGAAGATCCTAATGATCCTCACTCCAATATCACTGAAGCTCTGTGAAACTTCTGAATGAAGTCTCCTCAAAGAGAGTTGGGTTTCCGTCCAACACTCACAAATCACCCCAGGGTTTCCATCCTAGGGCGACGGCTGAAGTAGAGAACCACGTCCTCAAACCTCTCATACACAAGTAAATGATCTACTCCAAAGATATCCCTCAATGGCCTCCTCCCTTTCTTTTATAGAACTCTTGGAGCCTTCTAGAGCATTATTTTATTATTATTTTATTCATGGTGCACTTTTCCCTCTTATTAAAATATTCCTTTTTAATGCAGAAAAGAGTAAATTGGCTACCATGTCTCCCCTGGTTACTGAAACTCATGTCCAACTGTCCCATCATGGAGGTATCCTCGTCTCGGTTCCAATGAGCTATTACACTGAGGTGTTTTGTCATGTATTCCTCCCAGAAAGCCACCGTGAGCATAATTGGTTGAGTTAAGCCCATAAATAACTCAAATTTCCGAAAGTTGTCGGAATGCACCGGAGCGAAAGCCAATCTGCTCGGATGGTGGAATATATCAAGTGAATGCCATCTGAACACATAGAAACTCCTCAAAACTCCTCCAAAAAGCCCCTGGGCCCGCTGATGCCACCAACCTGTACCTGTGACCGGTCTGCTCCTAACTCTGGAAGTCAATCCTAGCCTTGTCATGGATGATACCAATAAAAGGAATATTACAGACCTTCTGCCCCAAGATTGCTTTCCCTCAAGCAATCGAAATATGTGGGCCACTCTGTTGGCCTGCCGCAACTGAGACCCAATGCCCGGATCCCATACAAACCTCTGGGTGTTGTTATGCACCTGTGTCAAACCACTCAGAATAGACCCCTCAATGCCGGGATCCCAAACTGATCTCTCACTGTACCAGCCAACAAACAATCCTCCCGGATCCCATCGCCACCATGGCCAATCATCGCCCAAGTCCCACAACTCGGACTGCACTCTGCCTCTGGCTATGACTGATGCTCTAAGAGGTGAAGACCATGACTCTGGCTGCGCTGTATCTGTGACTATGTAAGCTGTCCCATCAACTGTGTACCAACTCATCACCTCTCTCCAATCCAAGTCCTGACTCAATCCCACGCTGATCCTGCTCTCCTGAAATCAGGATGGAGTGCTGAAGAAACGACGACCTGTGCCCTCCTGCTAACTAGAATCTGTAACATCTACTATGTCTAAGGGCCCCTGCTTCGCTGTGCTCCCTACGAAGAATACCGTACCATCAAGAGGGTACCAACTCATGATCTCCCGCCAGTCCATCATGGAAGAAGAATCCAATGTAGCAACAATTGCACATGGAACATGCCTAGAGTGTTGCTGCCAGCCCGTAATCAACTCCCACTGCTCTGCCCTGTCTGCCAATGGGAGGTGCCTGTAGAAGGAAGCCCCTCTCTCTATAATGGGCCAAAGTGGGAAAGATATGCTGCAAGCCCCATCGATGCACTCCTGGAGAGTGCTACTCACTAAAAATACTGCAGCTCTGCTGACTACGTGTACATCTATCTGCGCCTCATCCCTATGTCGACCCATAGATGGATGCTCCACCATCTCCAACAGCTCCTCCTGCACCTGATCAGGAATGTCATGCTCCTGCTATCTACTAGCCCCCTGCAGAACAAATCCCATCAACCTCCAACGTCTCCAGAGGATATGGATCTGCAACTGCTGTCACCGTACTCGATGTCAGTGCATCTGACTGCTCCACCTCAATGGTTGACCCCAATGTTAGCCGCATATCCCTCATCGGCTCAATGTGGGCGCCCATCTGACTCTCCCCCAAAGGAATATGATGCCTGATGGGAATAGTGTCCTCCTCCGCCGACTCAGGCTCCATCACATGCTGCTCTGGCTGAATCGTCACAAGTGACTCTTCACCCAGAGTATCTCCCGCAGAGTCCCGTGACTGCTCACCCTGCACACTGCAACACAGCTCCGGTCTACTGCCATCATCTCTGCATGACTGCTCTCGCTCCCCAGAAGCATCTGCATCTGATCCCATGGACTCACCTGAAGAAGAGTCCTCATCTTGGCATACAGAAGGAATGCCCTTCTGTTCTGCCTCCGCCACATCATCTGCATCACTCAAGCATGAGTGATCAGGCCCCCATGGTTCTTTGCAAATGAAGCAAAGTCCCTTCTTCCTCAGCTCATTTCTGTTGCCTGATCCACCAAACTGGAGCAGCTCCTCCCTGGTCTATTGTCTCCTGAATAGCCCAATATTTTGCTCAACCAACCCTTGGGCTAGCCCGTAAGCAACAGGTGAAACCAACTGCTCTCTCCTCCAAATGCTCAAACAACCTAGTCTGCAACTCTCGGCCAATGGTCTCACAGTCTCTCATACATGATGATAGGATGGACTGCATATGTGCTATGATGGTGTCAGAATGATGTCTCCTAATGTTGAAGAAGGATTGGAACATCTGCAGAACCAAGTCATCACACTCAAGATCAAATAAGATGACATACATCTCGAATGTGGCCATACTCCATAAAATCTCAAGCTTCTTCCCAAAGGTAGAGCCTGCATTGTTGTCCAAATCCTGAAAATTCTCTACAATCAATCTCATAATCCTCCTCATAACATTATCATTGTATGGAGCTATAGGTGCAGTCAAATTCATGATGTTACAGAGACAAGCTGCAACTGGAAGTGTGACCCCTTCACAAGGTTCCTCCAAGAACTTGGGCTGTATAAGAGCAAGCATAGCTGGTTTTAGAGCCCAAATCAGTTTCTTCCCTTCTTCTTGGCTTATTTTGGACAGAAGTTCATTAGGTTCATCAAGTTTGGACAGAACTCTCCATGTCATCTTCATGTATTTCAAATCTGTCCCAAGTGCAAGGATTTTGTGTCCAATCCCCAATTCTTCCTGCAAATCTTTTGGCTGTCCTTTTTGAAGGTTGGTATAAATTCCTCTTGAAAAGGGTCTGCTGTTTGGTTTTGTTTTCCAGTCTTCTGATGCATGGTGGTTTAAGGAACCAAATTCTATTTTTATCAATCTGTTTATTTATTTCCGCTTATTTATTTGAGGAAGTGGGGCCTAGTAACCCAAGTGAACGTGTGAAGGGGGCGTGAACCCGTTGGCCGGCGTGGGCCGGGGTGGAATGAGAATGGTGGGGCCTAGGGTTGAGAGATGCCCATCGTGATAAAAGGGAGGAGAGCCTCTTCATTTCATTATTCATGTTTATGCATCTTGAGCTTGTCATTTCGACTTGGAGCACGCTGGCTGTTTAGCTTGTCTACAGTACTGTTTAGTACACCGGGTGTCTCCGTGCGGAGATCCCACTCTCAGCCCCAGGAGATTTCGAGTGCTTGCTCGGGTGATGTATTCTATCATCATTTTGCAGGAGGATTTGTGGTTGTCTTCGTTGTGGAGCAGAGCATCTAGGGACTGCGCAGTCTTGAGAGAGGGGATGCAATTCATCTTGGGGGAGCTCCGGATTGGTGCCATTTTGGAGAATTCAGGCCTTAGGATTGAGCAAGGGGCCAGCCCTTGCCTATTAGAGACATTTGGGAAAGAGAGAGTCTTTATTTTGGAGGGTGTGATTCAGCATCAGCGTGGCCCTTGGGAGGATAGCGTAGATCCTCAAGGGAGGCATTTTCGGAGGTCGAGCATTTCAGAAACGCTCCTTGGGCTTTTCTGGGTTTTGTGAGTAGAGGTCGATTCCAGAGTATCGGCATTTTCCGAGTAGGGGAGCAGCCCCAAATACTCATTTTGGTTCCAGCAGTTGCAGCAACACGACAGTATCTCAGCAGTTGGAGTTACAGTAGAGAGCAACGATTTCCTTTGACATTCTGAGAGTATTCATACACTTGCCTGGTGCAAGTCGAGGTGCCATCATTCTGATCACCTCTTGTACTTCTTTATATTTCTCAGTATAATAAAATGGCTTAGCATTCTCTATTTCATGTGTATCTGCTTCATGGTTCGTTTCTTGCACTATATGTCTTGTTGTATGCTTTATATTACTGTTTATTTCCCCTTCGGGATATTACATAGTCGGCCTCAATTAAATTATCTAAAAGTTAATATATTCAAGTCGGCCCATATGGAGACACAACTCTCTACTAAGTAAGGTCGGCTCATTTACTGTGGGGAAACAACTATAAATACAACTACAGGAACTCACATTACAACACAAAAAAATCAGACATCTCTCTGAATTGAAGTTTGGACTACATCATAGATTCAGTGCCATTGCCGGAGGATAGGGTTTCGGTCTATTACAGAGATGAAGGTTCGGGTAACTTCCATGCTATATATTTCAAGATGTTACAGCAAAACAAGTCTCCGTGTCAACCCAGATTTACCACAAACTCGGTGCCATTCTTAGTCATGAAACTTGATGCAATTCTCAGTGATGAAACTCGGTGCTATCTTTGTTTTGATACTCAGTGCTATGATGTTATGAAACTTGTGCTATGATGCTATCTGATTCATAATGCCTTGGTGCTACAAAAATTGGAGCTACTACAATGGTGATCATAGAGAATATGGATATCTAGGCTACCTTAGGAAAAAGATTTGAATGTCTCGGTGTTATTGCAGTAATAAGGATGAAGTTTCGGTGCAAGCAAAGGAGATCTCAGTATAAGGAGATCTTGGTGCTAACACAATGAATGGATGACTCGATGGAGGAATGTTATAGTTGAAGGGTCTTGGTTGTCTCATCTTAAATCTACTAAAGGAAGAACTTTGATTGGGTTTTCCCCAAAGAGTGGGGTTTTCCCTGGTAGTGTGGCTACATCTTTTGTCTTCTTCTATTTGTGCATTGGCATTACTCTTGATGATAAGAAAAGATAAATTGAAATAACAAATGATAATAACAAAATGTCACAAGATGATGTCATAATAAGAGAAATTGATTAACTGTCACCTCCTTAATTTCTCTAACATGGTATCAGAGCTAAGGTCGTGATCAAAGGCAGTGAAAGGTTCTTGAAGAACATAGATGGACAGTTCTGGGTTAATGGATCCCAGTGAACTAGCTCAGTCCTAAAAGCACCTTGAAGAAGTATGAGGACCTCACACCAACAACAGTCAAGCAACTTGGATCAAGTTAGCAAGATAGTTTCGGTGCTATAACATTACTGTTTTAATAGTATATACATTTTGGTGTCACAGTTAAATCTCAGAAATAGAGTCTCGGTAATATGACCTATTGATTTATGGTAGCATCGTATGTGCTCTAGCCTTGTAACTTTGTATATAGGCTAAGACACACGTATTCCATAAAACACAGAAATGGTTTTGGAAAATTCCACTTAGAGATGGTTTAATTAAATTAATTAATCGTTTGTTAATGTTTACCTAATCAGGTCTAAACTTAGGGAAACTGATTAATTAAAGGGTATTAATTAAACTAAGTGTGAATCTTCTAGATAAAGTCATGGATCATCTTCTAGTTAATCTTAGCCCTTGATTATGTTTTAATCTTGGTCGTTGAAGGGTCAACAGAAGAATATAAGAAGGAGGGTGAGGGGCCTATGGAAAAACACATTGGGCATGAGCATTTGGCATTTTCGAGTTTGTGTGGGGAGACATAGCTTTTGCTTAGAATCGAATCACTAGGGCAGGGTTTGCTAAGTGATGTTGATTCAGTGATCAGATTTAGAGAGGGGCAGATGCAGAAACTAGTCAGGAGGACCAGGAGTGCATTACAGAGAGAGGCAACAGTGACGGAGAGAGAGACAGCGCAGTCACCTGGAGGGGTGATGCAGTTCCTGAAGGAACTCATGCAAAAGTGATGCACTGTTTCTTTGATCCAGTTCGGAGATAGCTAGGAGCTGGGGTTTCTAAGCCAGGATGGCCAAAATCCAGTTCCGGATCAGCTTAGATCAATTGTTGAGCAGAGGTGACGCAGTTCTAGAGCTTTCACACGAAGGCTTACGCAGTTCTAGAGTAGACATCACGTAGAGGCAGGGAGGGGCTTCACCAATGTTGCTTAGATCAACCGGGGATTTGTAGAGTGAGGTATATCTCACAATTTCATCAGCTGTCTAAATTTCTCTGGAGGGTGAGCCGGATATTGGCACCCTAGTTGTACTCAAGATTCTGCTGCTTGAAAATACAAAACCCTCAGATCCGCTGCACCGGTTTTCCCAAGTTGGGCTTTTCCAGGGACTTAGTCCAAAAATCACTGTGTCAAATGTGGTTGTTTTTCATTGAATTTTGTTCAGCTTGTTTCAACACTTAGATTTATTCCGCAACATTATTTGTGTAGACTGCTTCAGAAATTACTTCGATATTTCATTGTAATGAAATACTTATCAAAATAAAAGGAGAAGTAATTCAGATTTGTTGTAGTAGGAATCCAGATTTAGGATTTTTCACATGGTATCAGAGCTTATTCAAGCTGAAGTGTAGGAGAAACCTATGTCTGCAGTTCGAGTTCGAATTCGAGTTCGGCAACGATTAAGTTCGATTCGGGTTCGAATTTTCCGATGAGGTTCGTAATGAGGTTCGACATTAGGTTCGACTATACATATTTTTCAATAAATATATAAATGGCATAAAAAAATCAAAATCAATTAATAAATTATAAAACTATGAGTAGGAATTTTGATTAGTAAAACACATGTCAAATCCCTAAGACAAGCTCAAATCCCCAAACTAATGTCTTAATCTTTGATACCCGCTTTAGCTTTAATGCATCATAAGCTTCAGCTTTAATGGCTTCAAGCCTAGAACCAACTCTCTTGCCTTGAGGACCAGAGGAAAAAGGCAGATTTCTTATCTATTCCCAAACCCCATTTCTACTGACATGTTGAGCTTTCAAGACCAGCTTTGATGTATTAAGAATATGGTTTCAATAGTTCCTAGCCTAAATAATACAGTCTACAGATAGGAGAACAACAGTTGATGAAAAGAATGATAGAAAATTTGAATAAGCACAATTTTAATGGCCAAGCAAGAGAGAGATAAACATCCATTGCAACATCTTACAATGCTTCATGAAAATCAACAGTAAATTTTTATTACAGCAAGTTCCAACCATGACAAAACTGATATTTTACAGGAAAACAAGTCATAAACCATGTTTACACATTGTCTTAGCAAAGGTGGAATTAACGGCCAGTGTTCTAAATAATGGAAACCGGGAAAATAATTGGCAGGAATAGCCCATTATTTACAAAAACCGCTAACAAAAACTGCTCACAAAAACCGCTCGAGCAAAAAAAATCATAAAATTTATTAAAATCGAACTTTATGGGAAAAATCATAAAATTCGCCTTCAAGTTCGATCAGGTTCGGCTTCAGGTTCAACATAATGTTCGGCTTAAGGTTCGGCTTCAGGTTCGCCGAACCTGATCGAATTCGAAATTTTTTATTAGGTTCGCCGAATTTCGAATTTCAAGCAGTTAAGCCGAACAATGACATAAGGGAGAAACAAAGTGAACTTGTGAAGATCCGTATGAGGAGAAGCTAGGATACGCATAATTCTGACGACAGATTCCAAAGATGCAATTTGTCGATGGTAGGAGAAATCAGTAGCGAGAAAAACTAGCGAGAGAGTTGACGAGAGAATAATGTTATGAATCTAATCATAACTAAAGTAATAAATATAGTTATTAATAGAATAAATAGAAATAAATGTAATTACTAGCTAATCAATTAGGATTAGGCTAAATAATCATTAGGTTAATGAAAAGGCATGTCTAAAAGACATGCCCATTCGTGAAAAGGTACCTGCATGGGCAGAAAAGCGGGACCTCATTGTAATCATTCAATCATGTCATATCTTATCAATAAAATATTATTATTATAAATACCTCTTGTGTATTTTTATAATTAAAGCTATTTCTGCTATCAAAGTCAACAAGCATACAAGTCTTACTTTCACAGGTATTCAAACTTCACAATTCATTTGTTTGTTAGCGTTAACTCCGATAAAAGGGATAACTTGTGTAGTTCAAGATCTGCCAAGAAGAGGAAAGGTGAATTTGAAGAAGAAAATGTGACAATAGGAGAGCAAAATCAATATCCTAAAGAAGAGGGGTTTCCACATCCCAAGCAAGGTCAGACTTTAGGGAATCAAAAACAAAAGGTACCTAAAATGGTTAGTTCTCAAAACAGTCAAAGAAGTGTAGAGTCCAGAAATGAAATCTTTTCATTCGAAAGAGAAAAACAACAAGATTTTACTGACCTAACAAAGTTACAGAACCATAATCAAGATATCACATCTCCCGAAAATGTGGTGAGTTCTAATAGTGATTGCGAATTACAATTGGCTAACATATCCACAGCTAGCCAACAAAATGCTGTCGAAATGGAGTTAGATGCTTCTCCAAACACGAGGCATCGAATAGAAAATGAGTATACTAAACAGAATATACAAAAGGTGCCAATTCTAGTTGATGTTGAACCATCCGCAGATAATCTAAATCACACAGGTGATCCATTGCCTATTAATACTGAGGCAGTTGATTGTAATTCTGAACCCAAGAGTTGTGAGTTGTCGCTTTTGTCTGAAGAAAATTATTGTGTACAAAAGCATAGATCTTTATCACCAGGAGCTAAGGTAAAACTATTTCCTTCAACTGGTGAAGTGATTCAAGATAAACGGGTGGATAGTTTATCTGTTGTAGATAAACCAGAGAGTAGTGCTATTGATAATGTTAAGCGTATGTTCGAGAGAATTCACTCAGAAGGTGCAACTGCATCTAATGCCATAGATGCAAACCCGGCATCTACTTCACCTGTCAAGCTTCCGGTGCCTGAAAGGCTGGACGTAGAGCAAGATGACTGTGGTGATGCTTTTCAGCAGCAACCAGCAAAGCTGCTGTCAGCAAGAAAGTCAATGTCTCCAATTTCACGAAAAAGACTTCTGCAAGCCGTGGATTTTAGAAGTGCATTTGCGAAATCTCAGTTCCTAGGCAAAAATGAAGTTGCCATCAATAAGATCTCTGGGTCTTCAGCCGCTCTAGGGTAATTACTGAAAGACTCGTCCGCGAACTAAGAATTCTTTGCCAAATTAAACATCTATTCGTTGTGCTGTTGTCACGCTGTTTTAAAGAAAAAAACTCGAAAAGGGTTTTATTTATAGGGTATCATGCAAAGATGCAAAAGACATTCAGGTGTTCAGATCGGATAAATGAATTTCGTGGATCGGTAGTTTCGACGAAACGGCGTAGCTCCCAGTCGATACAGCGTTTGGTCAAGTGGACGTGTGGACATTTAATTAAAATGGCGGACAAATGCATTCAGTGGAATACGGTATCAGATGTCAGCGTCCAACGTATAAATGAAAGCTACACGTGGAAAATTTATGCAAGTTACACGTGGAAAATGTATGCAGAGAAGTTGATCAATTTGGCGAGTGTATATGGGTTTTGGAAATACATTTCAAATCTTGAAATACACCAGAGACAGTGCTGTGTGAAAATGTTTTACTTTCTTAAATACAGAAATTAAAAAAAAATTCCCGAAAGAGAAAAAGGAATCAGAGACGCAATTAATAGAGAAAGGCACCAGAATGCATGCGGAAAGCCGAACTGTGAAGAGGATTCACTTTTGAAGGAAAACAATTGCCTACCGTTCCGATTTTGGACAAGGATGTGAATAACAATAATAATAGAGCCGTTGTCCAACAGTTGCGTATCATTACGATTTCGGAGAATCATGTGAATTGTACCGTTGAATAAACAAATTATTTGAATCTCAATTTAATGGATCTTTAAATAAAAAAAATTATTAATTTAATTAATTAAATTAATTTAAAAAAAAACATGGATGGAGTTTAAAGAGGATGTATAAAGAGATTCTACAAGGAAGATATATATGCCTCACAAATAATCCAAAGTAAAAAAAATAAAATAAGGAATTATAAGGATGAGTTAAAAAGAAAAAGAAAAAGAAGGTACCAGTGATTAAAGACATGCTTAGCAGATAATCTGAAGTGAAGAAAAGTTGTCGAAAATTTAAGCTTTGAGGACAAAGCTTTTCGAAGAAACAATGTGGAGATCATTCATAACAAAGTAATAAATATATTATTAATAGAGTAAAATAGATAAATGTAACTACTAGCTAATCCATTCAGGATAAGGTTAATGATAATTAGGTTAATGAAAAACTGTCTAAAAAACATGCACAATTTGACAAAGATACTGCACATGGGTATAAAGCGGGACACTCATTGTAATTATTCAGCCATATAATATCCATCAATAAAAATATTATTATTTCAATACCTACTTGTTATTATTTTATAATTAAACTATTTCACTATAAAGTCACTGCAAACATACAAGTCTTCACTAAAGGTGTTCTAAACTGGGAATTGTGTTTCGATGACATTTTTTCGATTGCGAGCGACTATAGCAGAACCAACGTAGCTAAAGGTTGAGTTACTACACAATAATGAAAGTAGAATTTTTTAGGCATCCAAATTTTTAACGAAAAACACAGTTGTGGATTTCTTGACTCAAGTTCTTGCTCAGCTCGGTTTTACGTAGCAGCAGACGCAGTGACTTACTCCACAAGGAGTGCGTAAGTCTAGCTGAGTAGAGGGCTAGAGAAAGAAATCGACAGTTGAGGAAATGGCTAGCAATGGACTGCGTGACCAAGATAGATTGGAGGGTGCCTCCAACTATGTTATTTGGAAATCAAGGATTGAGTTTCTTCTTGATGAGCATGATCTAAAGGTCCTCATTGAAAGTGTAGTTGCAGAACCCTTGGATGCAACACATTTGAGACAATTCAAGAAGAATATGGCAAGATCCAAGCTGTTTATCATAGATGGTGTGAAGGATCACATCGTACCTCAGATAGCAACAAAGGGCACTGCTGGAAAAATGTGGGTAGGGCTGGAAAAGCTATACCAAGGATCTTCCGAGCAGCGGAAGATGTACATGGAAGAAAATATGCGTAATACAAGAATGAAGAAGGGAGAGCGTTTTGACTCTTTCCTATCTCGAATTTGGGAGAATTGAGATCAGTTGTCAGCAGTAGGGGCAGCTCTTAGAGACTCAGAGCTGGTAAGGCTCACTTTGAACTTTGTTTCATAAGAATATCAGGTCTTTGTCCAAATCATTTTGGGCAGAGAAAGACTCCTAGGATGGGAGGCAATGTGGATAGCCTTGCATCAAGAAGAGCTGAGGAGAGACCTCCTCAAAATCCATATTAAGGATCGCAGCAGCTGTTCGAAGGTCACAAAGGAAGAGGAAGAAAACACACCCCTTGCATATAAGGGGCAACAGAGGCAGAAGAAGAAAGATTTGTCTAAGATTAAGTGCTTCAGGTGTGGAGAAATAGGACATTATGCCACACAATGTCCTCTTAAGAAAAAGGATAAAGAGGAGAAGCAAGATCCTTAAGCAGGAGCTGCCAAGATTGAGGCAGAAGGAGATTGTGCTATGTTAGCTCATATTCTGAAAGGAGAGAAATGGGCTGACTTGGAGTTGTAGATCCAAAATGTAAAAGTAGGTAGGATCCTAGAGTATTCCCAGACTCTTGGATCACATGTGAGCTACGACAGCCTAAAGACAGTAGCAGGATGGACAGTTGCAGCGGAAGATGAGAATACAATGTAGTAGCCATCAGTACTAGAGCTTGATCAATGCAGAGAGGGAGCAACAGCATCAGCAGTTGAGCAACAACAACGCAGTGCACACTGGTGCAGCACATTGCAGTGCAGTGCAGAGCAGCATCAACACAGTATTTTTTAGAGAGCTAGTTAAGAAGCTAGCAACAGTCACTCTTATTTTTCAGTTGCAGATCTACTTGTCCAATTTTGGATGTTTTTCTGTTGCAAGAAGAAACAGTGCAGCAGCAGCAGTAGTTGAGCAGCAGCAACAACGCAGTGCATAAGAGGTGTAGCGCAGTGTAGAGTAATGCTCACGCAGTGCAGCAACAGGGTTGCGGAATTCAGAGGGAGTTGCAGTACAGTGGCAGTTGTCAGCAATATGCAGAGTCAGCAGCAGTACAGATGCAACATTTTCTGTGCAGTGTTGGTGAGCAACATCAACAGCACAACAACAGATGTTCAAGAAGTCAGAGCAGCACATTGAGTTGTCTTGTTAGAGCACTTTCCTCGCTAAAAGAGAGTGTTGATTTATGGTAGCATCAGATGTGGTCTAGCCTTGTAACTTTGTATCTAGGCTAAGACACATGTATTCCATAAAACCCATGTAATATTCCCATTTTTGGTATCACCCATGACAGGGCTAGGATGGACTTCCAGAGTTAGGAGCAGACAGGTCACATGTACAGATTGGTGCTATCAGTGGACTCAGGAGCTTTTCGGAGGAGTTTTGAGGAGTTTTCATGGTGTTCGGAGGCATTTGCTTGATATACTCCATCATTCGAGCAGTTTGGCTTTCGTTCCGATGCATTTCGATAACTTTCAGAATTTTGAGTTATTTATGGGCTTAACTCAGCTGATTATGCTCAAGGTGGCATTCCGGGAGGAATACACGATGGAACACCTTAGTGTAATAGCTCATTGGAATCGGGACGAGGAGACCTACACGATGGGACAGTTGGACACAGATTTCAGTGACCGGAGGAGGCGTGGTAGCCTATTTACCCTTTTCTGCATTAAAAAGGAATATTTTAATAAAGGAAAAGTGCTCCATGAATAAAATAATAATAAAATAATGCTCTAGAAGGCTCCAAGGGATCTATAAAATAAAGGGAGGAGGCCATTGGGAGATATCTTTGGAGTAGATCATTTGCTTGTGTATGAGAGGTTTGAGGACGTGGTTCTCTACTTCAGCCGTAGCCCCAGGACGGAGACACACGATGGAGACGGTTGGACACGGTTTCGGTGCCGGAGGCGTGGTAGCCTATTTACCCTTTTGCACTCATTAAAAGGAATATTTTAATAAAAGGAAAAGTGCTCCATGAATAAAATAATAATAAAATAATGCTCTAGAAGACTCCAAGGGATCTATAAAAGAAAGGGAGGAGGCCATTGGGAGATATCTTTGGAGTAGATCATTTTCTTGTGTATGAGAGGTTTGAGAACGTGGATTCTCTACTTCAGCCGTAGCCCCAGGACGGAAACCCTTGGGTGAGTTGTGAGTGTTGGACGAAAACCCAACTCTCTTTGAGGAGACTTCATTCAGAAGTTTCACAGAGCTTCAGTGATATTGGAGTGAGGATCATTCAGATCTTCAATGGGAGCTTCAGTGGATTCAGTGGTAGCTGTTGCCGGAGGATGAGGGCAGCAGTCAGTTTTGGAGGCCATTGCCGTTTAGCAGTGCAGCAGATTTTCTTGAGGCCAGTTGTATTTCATTTATCTCAGCTATCTTTATTTCAGCTTGTAACCCTAGTGATAATATAATAAAGTTGAGTTATATTCCTGCATTGTGGTGTTATGGATTTGCATGTACTTGTATGTTTAATTTTACATGGCAATCTTCTGTAAGTAAATGTTGATTTTGCGGCATTTTGTGGAGTTTATTTATTTATCTGCATTTTTAGTAAAAATATCCCATCCGGGATATTACAGTGGTATCAGAGCCTTGGTCTTGGCTCAACCTGCGAGTTTTCAGTTTGCAGTTGTGGCTATTATTGTTGGAGATATTTTCCGAAAAAGGTTTTCAAAAGAAACAAAATAAAAATAAAATATCAAGGACAGTCTGTCAAACTGCAGGGATCGAGAGCTTATTTACAAATTCAAGTGGCCTGAATTGCAATCATTTTCAGTAGGCGAATTAATTTGAGTAGCAACAGTGACTCCAAGGTCGAAATCTATTGTGTTTCAGTAAAGTCTCGAAAAGACTGAATTAATTGTTAATATCAGTTCAAGGCCAGACCAAACACCTTACGTAACTGATAAATCAATCTCAAAATCATGGTCTCACTAGTCGTATGATTGACCATAGCAGAACGATTTTCTCAGAATTAGAATAAGTCTCTGTCCGTAAGAGAGGCCACATCAAAATCTGGAAGTGCCAGGACAAGTCAAAGGGCCGCATATCATTCGGGCCAACGAATTATTTCAAATGGAGAAATCTGTGAAATACAATTTTTTTATTTAAGAGATTATCCAAGCTGTAGAAGCCGGTCAATCATCTTTGTTGGAATTTACAAAATTCTCTGATGGTGCCGTCGGGCCCAAGACGGATACTGGGCCAATATTCCTAAAGAATAACAGGGGACTCCGTATGATTGATCAATTGTTGTCTAATGAAGAGCTGAATTCATGGACGTGTGGTGCCTGAGCGGGAAAATTCCATATTCAACTGGGTCGAAAGGTAGAGCCGTCAAATTATAGGAAGCCGACTTTTATTAAATCCGAGTCGCCTTGAGCCGCCATTTCCAGAAGACGAGTTTGTGAATTGTTGGGGCCGAAATTATTTTGTGGACATCAAATTGCAGATTTGGTGACTTTGTGAGGGCTGGATTTTTCCGACCGTCTCGTGGATCAAGTTGCAGTGAGGGTGGTACTCTTAAGAAGGAAATCGAATTTGCAGACCAATTCTTCATCCTCTGAGCGTGAATGTTTTTTTGTGTGACTTAGCGTTTGAGCCAGATATATTCGTGGGACGTGTCATTGAGTCGACATTGGGTTTGTGCCAGCGGTCGATCAGAGGTGGCAAAGAAGCGTCCTATGGGGACACCAGCATAATAGGGAATGCTGAAGTTCATAGACTTAAGGGGGAGCGACTTTATGAATTCGTGAATCATTTTTTTGCGGTGAGCAAGTGCGGTAATATCAAACAATCCGCATAAGCGATCAAGGATCCAAGGGCCATCATTCTGCCGCTGTCTGAAGTCGGCTTCGAGGGTGAGTTCTCCGTGGAGTCGGGTATTGGTGCCAGAGCATATGCGTGCGGGTGATTACAAAAAAAGAAAGAGAGAGAGAATCCGCAGTGTCAAGGGTGGTGTGGGCCACGAAATATATATTTTTTTAATTTGACGTCTCTCTGCAAGGGCCATGAAGGATCACTGGAATTTAACGTTGGAGTTAGCGTTACCCGTGGGTTGCTGTGCCAGCGTATTTCTGTTTCTGGTGATATTAAACTACTATAAACCATTGTTTGGAAAATCAAAATTACACAGTATACCTACAACATGTATATGGGACATGATTGACAAAATGTTTTACTAAAAGGGTCACAATAAAAAAAACTTAGAAAATTGTGGTCTTTTGGAGGTTTCCTTAGCTGGAATTTTACAGTGCCAAGGGTTGTCATTATACCAAGTTTTGGAGCAAACTTATTAAAGGTTGAATTTCTTATAAATTGGAAAAATTCTTATTTGAAATCCTTTGTATATGTTAGAACAAGTTCCTTACATTTCTGGGCAAGTTAATTTCTTGGCAGACAGAGATTTTGGCACAATAATTCCTTACTGAAATACAGAGATCCACATTGCTGGGATAAGTTTGATTATTGGAAAACCTGAGAATCATTATCATTAATTCTGTATATGTTTAGCAAGACTGAATTCTAGGCGTATTTATCAGTGATTGGCAAGGCCTAAGCCTAAAATTTCTTTATCTACTATAGTCCGGTTGCACCACCATAGGCTTCTTCATGTGTTATAAGGCTGAATTGATGAGTGCCATTAGTGAAACAGATTCCTGAAGTTGGCTAAATATTTCCACGGGACAGCATATGGTCTTTTTGTCATTATTCAAGGAGGACGAGTACTAGTTGTGGAGATGTCAATTGTTTCCAGATTGAATGT
>JAXQQM020091811.1:0-39783 GCA_034641835.2 Pinus albicaulis | reverse complement strand
TGTTGACGGGAAAATTTGTCCGGCCAACAGTAGGGGATCTCCCCGGTAGAAAGTCCCAATCAGACCTTGAACCGTTTGGAATAGGGATCCCGTCCGGGGTGTGGGTCCGGCTACCGCTTATGACGACTTCCCTTCGGTCTCAAAAGAACCTGTTTGAACCTGCGGACGTACACTTATTCACATGATACAGAATACAGGATTGATGTATTAAACACGAATCAAACACTATGCGTAGCAAGATTATAGATAAAGCACATACGCCTCAAGAGATGTCATTAGCAACACATCTTTTGGGGGTAATGCTTATGAGGTAGTCTGATCACAAGAGAAATAGTTCTTTATGATAAGATAACCCTTTACTTCCTGAAAGATAAAACGAAATGCTAACAAAATAGTTCATTAACAGTCATTAATAGAACAGATGATAAAATGAACATCATTGATACAACACAGGTAGCCATGACGCATAAATGATGACATAAAGAGTGCAGCTTCATTAATCATAGGATGTTCTGAAACTGTACAAGGAATACACACAGTGTTCGCACAGCAAAACACATCATAACCATAGGGTGTTTTAACAAGAATCTATATTCATATGCTCAAGTGTAGAATCTTTCAATACAATTGCATGTAGCTCTTGAGTTTCCAAAAAAAGAAAAGCCCTTTACACTTTCCCCGTAGGGAGCTTTATAGCACAAAAATTTCCCTTTGGGCTTCCCGACTCTTCGCCTGCCTGCCTGTTGAGCTACATTGCGACCTCAAAGAGGTTGCGACTTGCGACCTGGCTGGTATGCGCGACTTGCGACCTAGGCAGGCAGTGCGACCTGCGACCTGTCCTGTTGGTGCGACTTGCGACCTAGCTCTACTTGCTGCTCATGACTTGCTGGTACCGGGCTGTGGAGATGGATGCGAAATGTAAATGTCAGGGACGTCAACCTGTTGCTCCTTGAGAAAATCCTACCATGTCCGGTACTCTGCCGCTATGGGGGAAACCAGAGGGACTTCCTCCTTCAATCGATGCACACATTCCAACGCATTTGGTACTAAGGTTTCCCTTTTCTGTGCGATCTGATTTGAAAGCGAGGCAAGCTTGGTATAAATCCGCGCTGGAGTGGCAATGAATTGACTCAGATGCTCTTGAGATGCTGAGGGCTCTGAATCAGCAGCGGCTTGCTTGATAGGTTGCAAAAATGATTGGATGTCCTGGTCCACTTGTTCCCAGGTTTTCTCTTCGTCTAATGCCCCAAGCGATGGAATGTGGTGCAACGTATGCATTGAGTCGATACCACTAATCAGGTGGTTGTACGAGGACATTACTTTGTCTAGGTTCTTAGACAGTTTGTCTTTATATTGTATCGCCATGCGGAGTTGAACCTTTGCATCCTGCGTGTGAATCCATTCCCTCTTAGGCAAATTTTCAAGTGCCTGAGGGTACTGTATTGTCCAACCCATCATCCTGTCTAAGGCCTGTGAAGCCTCTCTGAGCTGCTCGTGTCTTTGCCTGGTTTCCGCTCGTGCTCTTGCCAGTGGAGCGACTGTTTGTTTGATGGTGAACATTTCACCATACACCTGCCTCATGGTCACTTCCAACACTTCACACTCCTTGAAAATGGCCAGCGGCACTTCATTTACCGGTGGAGTCTGGTTTCGAAGTCGTTGAACTTCTGCTTGCAATTCTGCTTTCTCTTGCTCTGCTCTCTTCTCGCGTTGTTTAGCCGCTTGCAGTCTATTTTGTAGAGAGACTATTTCTCTACTCATTCGGGTTACATTCTCTTCCGTAGCTGCGGCGAAAGCAGTACCTGCTGATGCTATCATTACAGGATTAGTCCTGGTATCAAGGACTATGTCTTTGCCTTTTGCCACTGTGGATGTGGCAGAGGGACTTTGCGCCAGTGACCTCCTCTTCTCTTGCCGGATTTTGAACGAAAACTGATCGAATGTGAGTCTGGTCAGGTCAAACACATCTTCTTCCTGTCCCCGGGGCGATCTAACGTCAGAGAGCTTGGTACGGCCCAGAGGTATATCGAGGGGAGTCACCTCGAGGTCGTCCAGCATGTCATCCTCCCTTTCTTCTGTGTTCTTTTCTTCTTCTTCCTTTCGCCGGCGTTCAGCTTCTGCTGCCGCTTCTATTTCGGCCTTCTTCTTCTGCTCAGCTGCAGCAGCCTGTTCGGCTTTCTTTTGGCGTTCAGCTTCTTCTTTATCCAGCTCTGCCTTAAGTGCCCGTTCTGCTGCGGCCTGTGCCTCCTTGCCCTCTTTTTCTTTCCTAGCCTCTTTAGCCTGCTTCTTCTTTTTTGTTTCTGTTGCACTCTTTTGGCGCGCTTCCTCATCCTCTTTTATCTTCTTCTCTCTTTCTTGCTGGGCTTTTTCCTCTGCTTCTTTTTGTTTGATGGATGGAGTAAGCCCTGTGTTGGTTCGAGATTTCTTGAGTAAAGAGGAAGAGGAACCTCCTAACTGACGACTTCTGTCTTCTAAGTTCTGGTCATCTGGGTCTTCCTGGACCACGTACACTCCGCCAACGGTGTCTGTTGACATTAAGGCGGTTCCTTCTCATCTTCAGCGGGGCGCTCGAAGTGCGGTACGGTCCCGCAGATTTAGCTCTCATGCGGTGTTCAGGAACTATTCTCTACGGGTCAATATCCCTTATGTTCGGTGTTCGATTGCCGGGTTCCCAATGCTTCTCGGTTGCCTTCTCTTTGCTACTTCCACGGGGGTCCCTTCGTGTGTATGCACACGATGGTGAGGGGGTAGTTTGTTCCACGGCTTCTTTTTGCCTTTTAGACGAGGGATGTTGGAGAAGCGAGTGCGACTTTTGAAAGCATACCTCTGAAATGAATAAGCATTTTATGTAACAAAGTGAGGCATAGCATGTGGTGCCTTGTAAGTTCCAAAGACTGGGATGAAGGTGTATCCGGGGAAAAGGGGAACCGATCTGCTGGCTAGGAGTCTCTAGCCAGCGCGGGAGCATGTGAGCGTCACCGCGTCGTGTACGTAAATGGAAGGGATAAATACTTGGGAAATCTGATCTATATCCTGTTTGTATTTGGACTCCCAAAATACCTTGAGTTGTAGATGAATTGCGCGCGACTACTCGGAATCCCAGTTGTGCGCCCATCCCTCAAACTGTACTCTGGCGCAGACAGCATCTAGTAGGTAAGAGGCCATGTAAAATTCGGCAGGCATTCCTTCCTCCGGGGCCAATGCCGAGTTCAAATTGGTCTGCATCGAAGTCATCAGTATGCCGGCCCAGTTGAAACGGGTGCCATATGTTGTCACGTAATCCATGATAGTAGCCCAACTGCCGCTGAAGGTGGAGCAATCTGGGCGCCCGTAAATTCTGCAGAGCATGGCGGCAACCAATTTGTAAACCTTCCTCAGGCTCGCCACTGGGTACTCTTGGTCTTTCTTGACCTTGAACTTCTCTGGCTCCTCCCACCATTGTCTAATAGTATCAACTATCGGAACGGCGTGAGCAACAGCCCATTCTGGAGAGAAATGCTCATCTGGGCGAGGCAGTGAGTAATAAATGTGAGCATCCGCACCTACCAGCGTAGCGAAAGCTCTGCCTTTGCTGTCCCGGATCACAAACTTCTGGGGGTCCGTCTTTTGTATGATCCAATCTATAACCTCTGGACATGGGAATATGGCTGGATGCGCCCCTGCCAGATGTAGTTTGGACTTCTTCATCGCCAAGTATATTTCCCGGTCTGGGAGATCTTCTGGAAATTCCTCTTCCGGTATGGCGAACTCATGATATACTTGGTACCATCGCATGCTGTCGTCTTTTGTAAACGTACATAGTGTATCCCTGTATATTGGGGGTGGGGACACCACTTCCAGCTCATCAATCTCTTCCACTACTTTCTTGTCCTTCCTCCGAGATAGTGGGGGCGCCATGTCACTAGAATCTGATAACACAGGTATGCACTCTATGTCTTCTTGAATTTCACCTGTCAAATTCATAAAGGAATCCCACGATAAGAACGACATGGTGATATAAAACCAGTTACAATTTAGTGATGAAATTTAGCTGTGCCACATGCAAAACTGGGCTATTGGTTTACTGGGTCACGGATTGCGAGCAGAGTCCGGGTACAGGCCTTGCGACCTCGCGACCGAGGGTTATTTCGGGTCGGCCCGAGTCGCAGTTATGAGCGAATAAAATGTGACCTTGCGACCGCGACCGGTTCTTCGGGTATTCGATCGCAACTCTTTGAAAATTTGGGATATGCGACCGACCTCGACGACTAGGTCAACGGGTCGCGGTCACGATGATGCTTGCTCGGGGGGTTTTCACACAAGCGCGGCAAAATATTCTTCCCTACCTCTTCTTGAGATTTTAAATTAGTTGGTCCGGGCGGGCGAGGGATGGTTTCGAAGACGAGGACAAGGCCATGAGGGTTTGAATCAGAAAAGTGGTGAGGTTTGGACATTTGTGGAGCAAACAGTTTCACAAAACACCAAAAAATATAAAAGCTCAGGAAAATGGAAATTTAAAGGCCTAAGGGGACATGGGTTTGGTAAGAAATGCATCAAAATGGAAACAGCAGGAGGAAATGGCAACTTACCCGGGAAAATCGCGCCAGTCGGGCTATCAGAGGCATTTTCTTTCAAATCGCTGAATGTGTAAAATGCGACCTCGCGACCTCCCTTATATAAAAGGTTGCACGTGCGGGCAATTAATGCAGGTCACTAAGTCGCAAATCGATAAATTCCGGAGTTTTGCGACCTTACGACCTGGGGTTGCAGGGTCGCAAGGTCGCTGGGTCGCACTTTTCATTAAAATCGGATAATTGCGACCTAGCGACCTAGCGACTTGGCGACGGGGTCGTTGGGTCGCAAGGTTGCGGGGTCGCATTTTTCATTAATTTTGGGGGTTTGCGACCCTGCGACTTGGCGACCTGGCGACCTGGGGTCGCAAGGTCGCAAGGTCGCGGTTTTCATCAATAATTTGACTTTGCGACTTGGCGACTTGGCGACTTAATAGTTTCTCTTTAGTTTTAAGGGGCTCCAAAAATTTGAAATGGTGGTCTTTTTTGGAGGGTGTTGTAGGGGCTACAACAAATGGCGATTCACTGGACGAACTCAGAGTCTCTGCTGATGGTTAGTCTTGGCGGGGGGAGGGAGGGGCCTATGCTGACTGTTTTCTTTTACCTTGTGGTTGACATCTCCTAACTTTGGGCACCTAGCTGGGTTGCTCAATCTGATAGCCTGTTTGGGCGCCATTCAACCAAATTCATTTCATCAGGTCTCCGGACTGGAAGGGTTGGAGAACTTCAGGCGGCTACAGGGTCTGGTATGATTATTTTTTCCTCATCGTGTTGCTCCGCTGCCAGCGAACCTCTCGGCCCCGGCGGAGTCACTGCCTAGGAATCGTGAACGTTGCTCCGCTGCTAGCGAGCCTGGTCAATACCCTGGCGGAGTCGTTACATCACCTCTCTGCGCAGGAAGCCTTTCTCGATCCTTTACCCTTTATTAGTGTGCTATTGCACTTATTTTAAATGTGCCGGAGGCACTTATTTGAGATGTGCTCGTGGCACTTATTTGAGATGGAAATTTAGCCTGGGCGGATGAGGGATCCCGACTTATTTTTCTTGCAGAGAGGTTGTTCCTGGTCTGGCATGAGGACTTTGGTTTTTCCCAGATACCCTGTCGTAGCCTAGAGTACCTCTTTTCCCTTCTGGTCTGGTTACCACTTACACTGCATTCTCTTTTGTGGACACCCTCTCAGACTGGCGAGATAAGCTTTCCCGCTTGATGAATCGAGCTCGGTGATATGCTACCTTTAGGTGCGGAGAAGAAGCAAGCTTTTTCCGCCTTTGAGTTTATCGGAAAAGGCTTTCCATCAGCGTAGAACCTGTTGCAGTATGCCAATTGCGTGGCTCTAACAAATCCTTCCTTAAATTTTATTTATATATATATATATATATTTTTTCTTTTCTCCTTTTTTTTTTTTTTGAAACAAAAGTGAAACAAGAAGCTATGGTACAAAATAAGATAGCCCTCTAAGGGCTGCTAAGTGAAATAGTGTTTGAGGTCATGCCCGTTTACCGGGAGGACCTCGACTCGTCCATCAAGGGTTTGCAATCTGAATGTGTGTGATCCTATCTTCTCATTAATTTGGAAAGGGCCTGTCCAAAGTGCTTGGAACTTGGCATGCTTCCCCTTTTCCTCATGGGCTTTATCCCACTTAAGGACCAGGTCTCCTACTTCAAAAATTTTGTTCCCTGCGGACTTTTTATCAAACCATCTTTTGATTCGGCTCTGATGGATGGCAAAATTTTCCCGAGTCTTTTGCCTTTCTTCCTCCAACTTCAGCAAGGTATCGATTCGAGTCTGTAAGGTGGGACACGGGGTACCATGACATTCTTGGGACAGTTGGAGGGCCGGGAGAGATAGATGAGAAGGGAGAACAGCTTATTTTCCATACACGAGGAAAAATGGGGAGGTGCCTAAAGAAGACTTGGGAGTGATACGGTCAGCCCACAGTGCATTGTGAAGGGAATTGTGCCAGTTGCACTGGTGGGATAGCAGAGTCTTCTTAATAATACGGATAAGGTTCTTGTTAGTGGACTCAGCTAATCCATTTCCTTGGGGGTAGTAATTTGCAGAATGTTTCAGAATAATACCATTTTCCAGCGCAAAATCATATAATTTAAAAGATGAGAAATAAGTCGCATTATCAAAAACTAAAGAAGTCGGAACGCCAAACCTGGTCATGATGGAATGTGTGAGGAATTCTATTACCTCTTGATCGTTGATTCGTCGTAAAGGCGTTGCCTCGACCCACCTGGTGAAGTAATCAGTAGCTGTAAGGATATACCGATGTTGTTTAGAAGAGTGAGGTGTGATTTCACCAATTACATCCAAACCCCACTGTTGGAAAGGTTCCTCTACTGCTACTGAGAGTAAGGGGGCAGCTTGTCGTGCTTCTCGGTTGGCGAACTTCTGGCACTGAATGCATTTCCGAACATATGCATGCGCGTCTCTAAAAAGAGTAGGCCAATAGTATCCTGCGCGCATTATCTTATGGGTAGTAGTATCTCCAGAAAAATGACCTCCAGCTGGTCCGTCATGTAGCTCAGTTAAGATTTTCTGCGCTTCGTCAGTTTCCAAGCAGCGTAACAGGACCCCATTGTGGTGTTTCTTGAACAACTTACCTTGGATCAGTTGGTGAGATGCGGCTTTGAGTCTTATTGCGCGTTTCTGTCGGGCAGTAAGAGAAGGGTCCATGGTGCCTTGGGCCAAATATCTTGAAATGTCAGAATACCAAGAAGGGCTATTTTGCTAAGGCACATGGTCGCTCTGATACATGTCGATCTCTTGTTCCCAACATTCCTCTTCAATTTCATGAGCACTTGCAACCTCTGCGGCCATTTGGAATAAGCCCTGTCCTTTAACGGTATGTGCCGATTTAAACTCTAAATCGTATTCTTGCAAACAAGCCACCCAGTTGCCCCGCCTTTCGCCTAGCTCTTGCTGCATGAAAAGTGAGCAAACCGCTGGATGTGGCACAAAAACCGTGACATGATTTTTCAAAATGTAGGGCCTAAAATGTTTTACCGCCTTGTAGACCGCATCATCTTGTTTCTCGATTTCTGGGTAATTCAACTCAGCTCCTTGTAAACCAATACTCATGAAAGAAATGGGCCGTTCATCATTGTTATCATCTTTCTACGTGAGGACAGCCGCAAGCGAGGAGTCTGAAGCAAAAGTGTACAGGATGAAACCTTTATCAAAATCTGGACTTTGGAGGGAAGGAGTTTCAGCTATAGCCCTTTTGATTTTATCGAAGGCCTCTCTCTCTGGGGAATTCCATTGGAATACAACATTATTTTTAATCATTCCCTGCAGTGGTCTGACTATCTGCGCGAAATCTGAAATGAATTTACGGACAAAATTAATTTTCCCCAGGAAGGATTGCATCGCTTTCTTGTTGCTTGGGGGAGGAATCTGAGCGATGGCTTTAGCCCGTTCCGGATCAACCACAATGCCTTGCTTAGTGATAATGTGGCCTAGCAAGTTTCCCTCTGCCACAGCGAAAACGCTCTTTTTAGGGTTGAGCGATATTCCGTACCTCCTGCACCTCTCGAAGATTTGCTTGAGGTGGCGTAAATGATCGCCCCTGCGTTTTGAAAATACAGTGATGTCGTCCAAATAGAACACCACGCTCTGCCCTATTAAACCACGGAAGGCTATATCCATGGCTCGTTGGAAATTTTCCCCCGCATTGATCAAGCCAAAGGGCATGCGTCTGAAAGCAAAGGTTCCCCATTTTGTCCGGAAGGTGGTTTTCAGTCTATCGGGCTCAGCTACCAGCACCTGGTTATAGCCGGAGAAGCCATCTAATAGGGAGAACATCTCAGATCCAGACACAGCTTGTAATATCTGTTCCATGGGGGGCACCGGGTAGTTGTCTTTATTTGACGCCCGGTTCAGATTACGGAAATCTACACACAAGCGGATCTCGCCAGACTTCTTTCGTACGGGTACCAAATTTGACACCCACGTGGAATGACGAACTTTGAAAATAATGCGTGCATCCAGGAGCTTCTTAAGTTCCTTTAGAATCATTGGCTCCAACGTTGGATGCACTTTCCTGAGTTTCTGTTGGAAGGGTTTAACGCCTTCCCTCATGGGTATTACATGCTGAATGATACGGGTATCGTATGTACGTAGATCTTCATATGTCCAAGCGAATACATCGCGATACTTACGGAATAACTGGGTGAAGGCTCGTGCCTCCTCATCACTACAGTCTTTGCCGAGGTTAACGAACTTTGGGTTCTCATCTGATCCCAAGTTCACTTGCCGATGTGCCAATATGGAACTTTGCACTTTGGTGTTCGGAGGCCTGCGGAATCGGCTTTGCAGATCAAAGAGCTTTTCTAGTGACACCACCCCCTTGGGCATAATGTTCTCTTTGCGTTCATCATGCTCTCTCTGTAAAGCATGCTCGTGCTCTTCCTCGTCTATCGCCGCATCCTTGAATACTTCAGCATTGCACATAAAGTCCAAAATCTGTTGATCATCGTTAAAAACGCGTAAATTAGAAATGTTGTCTGGCACCGAGGGTCTATATACAACTTCAATAGAAAAACCGTCCCTTAAGGGGGTAAATCTAGCAGCAGCATTAGCCAGAGTATCAGCTGCTGCATTGTGCATCCTGAGGACAGATTTAATTCCAAATGCATCAAAACTAGAAATCAATCGCCATACCTCTTGTTGATACACCTTTAAATGTGGAGATAAATAGTGAATAGTGTTGCGTACCTGGCGGGTGATAATCTCGGAATCTCCAATGACCTGTAAGCATTTTACCTTCAAATCCAGTGCTTTCTTAAGTCCAAGGATTAACGCTTCGTACTCAGCAGTGTTGTTAGTGCACTGGAATTCTAGCCGGCATGAGATTAAGTATTTATTCTTGTGAGGGTCAAGCAATATGCAACCAGCACCAGCTCCATCATGGGTCTTGGAACCGTCATAATACAAGGTCCATATGTCACTTTCCGGCCCCTTCGGGGTAATAGGTAGGGGAGGGGTTCCGATTGAGTGTGAGACAGAAATGACTTGCTCCTCCGTGACAAGTGCTAGCTCCGATTGGACCTCGGGGCCTACAGAAGACTGAGGGGGTTGGTAGCATCCGAATAAGGCTTCCAGAAAACACATACCAAGTTCTTCTTGTGCGAAGCTGATGGGTTCATTAACGGCATCCAAATCAGTGACGGTGTGTTTCATATAAGGTTCACTTTCTACCCTGATTTGATTATTCCGCCCCTTGTAAGGAAGCCACAAGTGGGACCAGTCGGTGGCGAAATAACCTTGTAACTTGCTGGACCAATCCCTACTAAGAAATAGGCCGTATGCTTCCGGGATGTCGACAACCACAATGTCAATGCATTGATGGACCCTAGAGTCTAACGACAAGCAGATGATGACATTGTTCAACTCTCCTACGGTTGGTACTTGTGATCTGTCAAGTTGTATAATCTTTGCGTCAGTTTTCTCCGGGCGAATGTTCAACTTTTTACAGACGGATAGGGGCATGACGTTTGTTGAGGCACCGGAGTCAACTAGACAGTTGTGGGCGTTGAAGTTAAAAATCTCGAAGGACAAAAGGAAAGGAGGTGTGGATCCTCTTGAGTTGGTATTGATGGCGTTTACTATGGACTGTACATCTGGACCGGCTTGCGCAGACGTGTTGCTCACAGTCTTCGTAGCTGAAGTATTTGCGAAAGCCTTAAGAATGAGCTCCTTTTGATTAGTAATGCGGGCCAGCTCATAGAGAGAAATGTTTGCTCTTGTTTTCTTCATATCTTCAACAATGTTATAGCTGGGCTCTGGTTGAGGGCTAGGCTCGGCGGAGGTCTTAGAGGATTTTGTCGGAAGTTTGCTCTTTTGACTCGCTCGGGTAGTGTTGTTGGGGAGCTTCTCCGGGACAGATTGTTTTCCGTTTCCTGGGGGCAGGATTTTCCTTAGGAAAGCCCTTTTCTTGTCTTCATAGGATTGCTCGGGAACAGGTCCTTTTCTTCTGAGGCTATAATTCCGTACGGGTTGATCTTTGGGAGCATCTGCCATGTTGATATCAATGGAGGTAAGGTTTTCCCCACCTCGGATTATGTCAAAAGCAAGGATAGAGGATCCTGGTTCTTCGTTTGAGGGCGGATCCTCATCGTGATCTGAAACATCATCCTCCGTCACATCCCCTGGAGTTTGGTCATCTAAAAGCTGATTAACTACTGCTGTCATGCTGCCAATCCATTGAGGGCATGTTTTTTCAGAGTGGGCAGCTTGGTGGAAAGAACAGAAATTATCTTTCCCTATCTCTTCCACATTGAGAGCAGTATTTGTGTTAGACGGAGGTCTGTTAGTGTTGGGATTACTTTTTCTGAAGAAAGGTTTGGGTGGTTTAGTGCTAGTTGTGGCTTCCGTGCCCTTTCTCCTTAGGTCAATGACTTCATTTGTTAAATGCTTGAGTGTTTTTGCCATGCTTTCAAAATCAAATGCATCCCTATCCCTATCAGTGGTCTTAGGAGTGGAGGACTGACCTCTTTTTGTGTTAGGCTTGTGATCATCTCTCCCTTCATGATCGATGGCTCCTATCGAAAGCATGTCTTTCTCTACGGCAAGAGCAGCCTCATAATTGGCCGTAAGGGTAGCGCGGGCTTCACGTTTGACGAAAACGGCAATGTCCCTAGGCAGGGCCTTGGTATAGTAATCAATGGTGATTGAGTCATCCAACGCTAGGTTTGGAGGAAATTTCTGCAGTATGGTAGCGAAGCGTTGGTTGAAGTCCTTAACCTTTTCCTTTTTATGACACTTGATGGTGCTCAATTCAGTGAGAAGCATGGAAGGAGTTTTATCTTCTGAAAACTTATGTAGGAATGTGCGACGGAATTGGTCCCATGAAGTGATAGAGGCACTGGGGAGAGAGCGGTACCATGTGGCCGCCTTGTTTTTGAGGGTATGGGGAAACAGTCGACATGCGACATCATCGGACTGGACTCTCATGATTTGCAGAGACAAATAGAAGCTGCTGATATGATCTTCGGCTAAGGTGCCTTTCTCAGGGTCGAACTTAGGGAGATGTTTCTCCGGATGCCTAGGCAGATCTTGGAGCGGGCCCAGAAGATTTAATGGGGATTGAGCCATCCAGGCTAGGGGTTGCACTCTCCTAGCCCGCTGGTGTTGCCTAAACTCATGTTCAGATTCGCCTCCCGAACCTGAGACCGATGCTTCTGACTCGTGACGGGAGTGTTCGTCTTGGTGTCTCCCACGGTGCAGAAAATCTCTAAGATATCCCAAGTTGTGTACAGGGGGCCTCATTGGGTTTGGTTGACGATTGCGAGCTTGGTTTCCTTGACCTCGGCCCCTATCTCCTCTACCTCCGGCCCCTCGGCCTCTATTTCCTTCTTCTTCATTTCTGCGAGCTCTATTCCTTTCTCCTTCATTTCTACGAGCCCTGTTCCCCCCGTCTACATTTCCTCGGCCTCTGTCTCCCTCACCATCCCCGGGTGGGGGGTGTGCCTGGTTGTTGTTTTGTCGAGTCTGGTTAGGCTGGGAGTCGGGGAAAGGCTCGGTGTCAGCAAATTCTTCGCCCTCTTGGAGAATCGGGTCATTTTCTTCAACAGCATTTGCGAGGTCTTCCAACATGAGATTTACGAGCTCGGGTATGGTACTCGCAAGGGCACCATTTCGGGTGATGTTCTCGGGCGGAGTTCTAGTATGGGCAAGGTATTCCATGATTGGAGTAAACCGTAAGTTGTTGATAAGATCGCGGGCAGCTGGGCGCAAGGCTCTCAACTGCGCCCTAGTGATTTCAAAATATCGAGTCTCCCTCTCTGGAATATCTTCTAGAGGAGGAGGGATAGTTTCATTGTTTATGACCTCCCCTTGGGGAGTCTGTGATGGAAAGTTCGTTGTGTGCTGGGAGGCTGCCATTTAGCCCTCCTTCTAGCGCTAAATCTGTTGACGGGGAAAATTTGTCCGGCCAACAGTAGGGGATCTCCCCGGTAGAAAGTACCAATTAGACCTTGAACCGTTTGGAATAGGGATCCCGTCCGGGGTGTGGGTCCGGCTACCGCTTAAGATGACTTCCCTTCAGTCTCAAAAGAACCTGTTTGAACCTGCGGACGTACACTTATTCACATGATACAGAATACAGGATTGATGTATTAAACATGAATCAAACACTATGCGTAGCAAGATTATAGATAAAACACATACACCTCAAGAGATGTCATTAGCAACACATCTTTTGGGGGGTAATGCTTATGAGGTAGTCTGATCACAAAAGAAATAGTTCTTTATGATAAGATAACCCTTTACTTCCTGAAAGATAAAATGAAATGCTAACAAAATAGTTCATTAACATTCATTAATAGAACAGATGATAAAATGAACATCATTGATACAACACAGGTAGCCATGACGCATAAATGATGACATAAAGAGTGTAGCTTCATTAATCATAGGATGTTCTGAAACTGTACAAGGAATACACACAGTGTTCGCACAGCAAAACACATCATAACCATAGGGTGTTTTAACAAGAATCTATATTCATATGCTCAAGTGTAGAATCTTTCAATACAATTGCATGTAGCTCTTGAGTTTCCAAAAAAGAAAAGCCCCTGTATCTTTCCACGTAGGGAGTTTTATAGCACCAAACTTGCCCTTTGGGCTTCCCGACTTTTCGCCTGCCTGCCTGTTGAGTTGCCTCGCGACCTCGAAGAGGTTGCGACTTGCGACCTGTCTGGTATGCGCGACTTGCGACCTGGGTAGGCGGTGCGACCTGCGACCTGTCCTGTTGGTGCGACTTGCGACCTAGCTCTAACTGCTGCTCATGACTTGCTGCTACCGGGCTGTGGAGATGGACGCGTAATGTTAATGTCAGGGACGTCAACCTGTTGCTCCTTGAGAAAATCCTGCCATGTCTGGTACTCTGCCGCTATGGGGGAAACCAGAGGGACCTCCTCCTTCAATCGATGCATACATTCCAACGCATTTGGTACTAAGGTTTCCCTTTTCTGTGCGATCTGATTTGAAAGCGAGGCAAGCTTGGTATAAATCCACGCTGGAGTGGCAATAAACTGACTCAGATGCTCTTGAGATGCTGAGGGCTCTGGATCAGCAGCGACTTGCTTGATAGGCTGCAAAAATGATTGGATGTCCTGGTCCACTTGTTCCCAGGTTTTCTCTTCGTCCAATGCCCCAAGCGATGGAATGTGGTGCAAAGTATGCATTGAGTCGATACCGCTGATCAGGTGGTTGTACGAGGACATTACTTTGTCCAGGTCCTTAGATAGTTTGTCTTTAGATTGTATCACCATGCGGAGCTGAACCTTTGCATCCTGTGTGTGAATCCAGTCCCTCTTAGGCAAATTTTCAGGTCCCTGAGGGTACTGTATTGTCCAGCCCATCATCCTGTCTAAGGCCTGTGAAGCCTCCCTGAGCTGCTCGTGTCTTTGCCTGGTTTCTGCTCGTGCTCTTGCCAGTGGGGCGACTGTTTGTTTGATGGTGAACATTTCACCATACACCTGCCTCATGGTCACTTCCAACACTTCACACTCCTTGAAAATGGCCAGCGGGACTTCATTTACTGGTGGAGTCTGGTTTCGAAGTTGTTGAACTTCTGCTTGCAATTCTGCTTTCTCTTGCTCTGCTCTCTTCTCGCGTTGCTCAGCTGCTTGCAGTCTATTTTGTAGAGAGACTATTTCTCTACTCATTCGGGTTACATTCTCTTCCGTAGCTGCGACGAAAGCAGTACCCGCTGATGCTATCATTACAGGATTAGTCCTGGTATCAAGGACTATGTCTTTGCCTGTTGCCACTGTGGATGTGGCAGAGGGACTTTGCGCCAGTGACCTCCTCTTCTCTTGCCGGATTTTGAAAGAAAACTGATCGAATGTGAGTTTGGTTAGGTCAAATACATCTTCTTCCTGTCCCTGGGGCGATCTAACGTCAGAGAGCTTGGTACTGCCCAGAGGTATATCGAGGGGAGTTACCTCGAGGTCGTCCAGCATGTCATCCTCCCTTTCTTCTGTGTTCTTTTTTTCTTCTTCCTTTCGCCAGCGTTCAGCTTCTGTTGCTGCTTCTATTTCGGCCTTCTTCTTCTGCTCAGCTGCAGCAGCCTGTTCGGCTTTCTTTTGGCGTTCAGCCTCTGCTTTGTCCAGCTCTGCCTTAAGTGCCCGTTCTGCTGCGGCCTGTGCCTCCTTGCCCTCTTTTTCTTTCCTGGCCTCTTTGGCCTGCTTCTTCTTTTGTGTTGTTGTTGCACTCTTTTGGCGCGCTTCCTCATCCTCTTTTATCTTCTTCTCTCTTTCTTGCTCGGATTTTGCCTCTGTTTCTTTTTGTTTGATGGATGGAGTAAGCCCTGTGTTGGTTCGATATTTCTTGGGTAAAGAGGAAGAGGAACCTCCTACATGATGACTTCTGTCTTCTAAGTTCTGATCATCTGGGTCTTCTTGGACCACGTCTGCTCCCGGAGCAATTTTTCTTTCAGCATTATACCAGTTCCTTCTCTCATCTTCCGTCGGGCGCTCAAGATGCTGATAAGTCCACTTGAATTTAGCTCTCAAGCAGTGTTCAGGAACTATTTTCTCTGGGTCATAGGTTCGGTGTTCAAGCGCCCCGAGCTGATAACTTCTCATTGCTTCTACTTCTGCTGCTACTTCCCTGAAGTCTTTAACTGTGTATGCACCAATGGTGAGGGGTAGCGTGGGCCACGACTTCTTTTTGCCTTTAGACAGGATGCTGGAGAAGCCGTGCGACATTTGAAAACATACCTCCTGAATAAGCATTTTGTCTGTAACAAAGCGAGGCATAGCATGTGGTGCCTTGTAAGTTCCAAAGACTTGGATGAAGGTGTATCCAGGGAAAGGGAACCAGTGTGCCACTTTGACTAGAGTCTCCTTGGCCCGCCAAGACATGCAGGGGGCGTCTTGGCCAAATAAATGTCTGTACAGAGAGGGGATAAATACTTGGGAAATCTGATCTATATCCTGTTTGTATTTGGACTCCAAAAATACCTTGAGTTGTAGATGAATTGCGCGCGACTGCTCGGAATCCCAGTTGTGCGCCCATCCCTCAAACTGTACTCTGGCGCAGACGGCATCTAGTAGGTAAGAGGCCATGTAAAATTCGGCAGGCATTCCTTCATCTGGGGCCAATGCCACGTTCAAGTTGGTCTGCATTGAATTCATCAGTATGTTGGCCCAGTTGAAACGGGTGCCATATGTTGTCACATACTCCATGATAGTAGCCCAACTACCGCTGAAGGTGGAGCAATCTGGGCGTCCATAAAGTCTACAGAGCATGGCGGCAACCAATTTGTAAACCTTCCTCAGGCTCGCCACTGGGTACTCTTGGTCTTTCTTGACCTTGAACTTCTCGGGCTCCTCCCACCATTGTCTAATAGTATCAACTATCGGAACGGCGTGAGCAACAACCCATTCTGGAGAGAAATGCTCATCTGGGCGAGGCAGTGAGTAATAAATGTGAGCATCCGCGCCTACCAGCGTAGCGAAAGCTCTGCCTTCGCTGTCCCGGATCACAAACTTCTGGGGGTCCGTCTTTTGTATGATCCAATCTATAACCTCTGGACATGGGAATATGGCTGGATGCGCCCCTGCCAGATGTAGTTTGGACTTCTTCACCGCCAAGTATATTTCCCGGTCTGGGAGATCTTCTGGAAATTCCTCTTCCGGTATGGCGAACTCATGATATACTTGGTACCATCTCATGATGTCGTCTTTTGTAAACGTACATAGTGTATCTCTGTATATTGGGGGTGGGGACACCACCTCCAGCTCATCAATCTCTTCCACTATTTTCTTGTCCTTTCTCCGAGATAGCGGGGGCGCCATGTCACTAGAATCTGATAACACAGGTATGCACTCTATGTCTTCTTGAATTTCACCTGTCAAATTCATAAAGGAATCCCACGATAAGAACGACATGGTGATAAAAACCAGTTACAATTTAGTGATGAAATTTAGCTGTGCCACATGCAAAATTGGGCTATTGGTTTACTGGGTCGCTGGCTTGCGCATTGCAAGAACAGAGTCCAGGCGCGACCTTGCGACCTCGCCACCAGGTCGCTAGGTCGCTGAGTCGCAGATTACGAACACTGAAGAAAAATGCGACCTTGCGACCTGGCGACCAGGTCGCTGGGTCGCTAGGTCGCAACTGTTTGAAACTTTGGGATATGCGACCTTGCGACCTCGTGACTAGGTCGTTGGGTCGCACGTCGCGATGATGCTTGCCCGGGGGGTTTTCGCGCGCGCGCGGCCGAAAGCTTCTTCCCTCCCTCTTCTTGAGATTTTAAAGTTAGTTGGGTCCAGGCAGAGTTGAGGGATGGTTTTAAGAGCAAGGGACAAGGCCATGAGGGTTTGAATAAGAAAAGTGGTGAGGTTTGGACATTCGTGGAGCTAACAGTTTCACAAAACACCAAAAAATATAAAAGCTCAGACAAATGGCAATTTAAAGGCCTAAGGGGACATGGGTTTGGTAGGAAATGCATCAAAATGGAAACAACAAGAAGAAATGGAAACTTACCTGGGAAAAACGCACCAGTTGAGCTGTCATAGGCATTTCCTTACAAATCGTTGAATGTGTAAAATGCGACCTGCTACCTCCCTTATATAGAAAGTCGCACGTGCGGGCAATAAATGCGGGTCGCTGGGTTGCAAATCGATAAATTTTAGAGTTTTGCGACCTTGCGACCTTGCGACTGGCGACCTGAGGTCGCTGGATCGCAAGGTCTCTGGGTCGCACTTTTCATTAAAATCGGATAATTGCGACCCAGCGACCTAGCGACTTGGAAACCTGGGGTCGCTGTGTCGCAAGGTCGCAGGGTCACATTTTCGTTAATTTTGGGGATCTGCGACCCTGCGACTTAGCGACCTGGCGACCTGGGGTCGCAAGGTCGCGAGGTCGCAAGGTCGCGGTTTTCATCAATCATTTAACTTTGCGACTTGGCGACTTGGCGACTTAATAGTTTCTCTTTAGTTTTAAGGGGCTCAAAAAATTTGAAATGGTGGTATTTTTTGGAGGGTGTTGTAGGGGCTAGAACGAGAGGGGTAGGGGTTGGGGAAAGTGATTAGGAAGGTGGATAATAGGTGGGGGAAGGTGAGTGAGCTTCAGTATTAGGGTTCTACTTAGCAATTTTTCAATGAGAACATAAAACTAAGAAAATACACTGAAAAACCTTGAAGAGGGAATTTCTCTTTTCAAGCACAAAATGAAGAAAAAAAAGGTAATATGAGGGCCCAATTACTTGTATTTGATACACTATAAGCTTTAGTTGCTAAATAATCCCTCTAAAAAGAGATATTTGGCTCCCTTGATGAAAGCGCAACTCCTCTGGAAAAAGCGCAGTGAATGCATAACGCAGCAAGTGATGAGGCACTGTGGTAGCAATAATTTGTTGTTCTGAGGGTAAAAGTGATACTTCTTGCTAGAGAGAATTTTATTGAAGATGAAATGAGAAAATGAGAAGCTCATTTAGTCTTTTGTAGCTTTGGAAATCGATTTTCTCTTTTGGTGGTTAAGTGGCCACCACCAAGTCTTTTTTACCATTTGATTTGAACCTGTAGCTTTATAACCTTATGAAACATATTACATCATAATAGTAATGAAATTACACTTTTGAAAGCTTTATTGAATATTTTTTACCATTAATACTCCTTCAATGCTGAATTTGATGGCGAAATGATTGATTTATGATTTTTACCCTATGACCTAATGATGATACTACATGAAATGAGTTGAATGATGACCATGGTGATGTTACTGAGATGATGATGAAGACATTTCAGTGGTGACTCACCAAAATGAATGATGGCAAGATGAAATCATGAATTTTGAAAGGAGTAGTAACACACCTAGAGACACTAGCCAGTGACCAAATTTTTATTTGGAAACCTATTGAAACCATAAAATTCTAACCTAAGACCCTAACGAAAACTTTGAAAGAGCATATTTGATCACTGGTGATTGGCAGGACTGACATACACTAACATACCCGACACATGATATTGAGCTAGCATTGATCATTCATGCACTCAAGATATGGAGGCACTATCTTCTTGGCAAGAGGTTTGTACTGATGAGTGATCGGATTGGGTTGAGGTACTTTTTTGACCGGCTAAATCTGAATGCTAGGAAGGCTCAATGGTTGGACAATATCAGTGAGTTTTACTTCTAGATCATGTTCATTAAGGGAAAGGAGAACATGGTCATAGATGCTCTTAGTAGGCGGTTACAGATAAACCACATAGAAGTTATGAGCTCCTATGGGATAGATTTATAGGATAGGATCTTGCAGGAAGGTTAGAGGGATCACGTGTATATGAATATTGTGCACATGTCTCAGTAGTGTACAAGTAGTAGTACATGTACAGGTATAGGTAGTGGTACAATTACATGTACAGGTTGTGGTACAGGTACATGTATAGGTTGCAGTATAGGTATAGGTACATGTGGAGGTGTATAGGATTTGGACTATCGTCTCATGATAGATGGATTGATCAGATCTAGAGACAGGATATATGTGTCGGACAATTGTGAGCTCAAGAAGGTGATCTTGAGGGAGTTTCATGTGAAACCATATTCGAGTCACCCAGGCTATGAGAAGAGATTTACTGTAGTGAAAATATTCTATTATTGGCTTAATATAAAGAAGGATGTGGTGGAGTTTGTAGCTAGGTGTTTGGACTATTAGATGGTTAAGGCAGAGTGTAAACATCTAGGTGGACTGCTACATCTGATTGTGATTATAGAGTGGAAATGGGAGGTAATTTCCATGTACTTCATCATAAGTTTTCCCAAGACATCTAGGCAGCATGATTCCATCATGGTTGTTGTGGAAAGGTTGAAAAAGGTTGCACATTTCATTTTGGTGAGGACTACATATTCAACTACTGATGTGGCATAGGTATTCATTAGAGATGTGGTCAGATTGCATGGTGTTCCAAAGAATATTTTGCAGATAGGAATGCGAAGTTTACTTCCAAGTTTTGGAAGGATTTGTTTACAGGTTTCGACACATAGTTGGCCTTCAACACAGCTTATCATCTGCAGAAATATGGAAAGACAGAGAGGGTCAACAAGATACTGGAGGATATATAGAGGACGTATGTGATGCATCAACAACGAAAGTGGGAAGAGTATCTTCCACTAGTAGAGTTAGCTTACAAAAATGGGTATCGGGAATCATTGAGGATGAGTCCATTTAGGGCATTGTATGGGTGGAGTTGCAGTACTCCCATCAGTTGCACTGATCTACTTAACATTGTGTTGATTGGTCTAAACATGTTGGTAGAAATGGAAAAGGAAATGCAGGTAATCAAGAAGAATTTGAAATAATAATAAGATAGGTATAAGAGCTATGAATGATCCAGATCTTGGGGGGAGGCCCCCAATATCTAAAAAGTTGAAAGAGACAACACTATTAGAACAGAGAATAACTGTAGAAGCTACATTGTAGTGGAAAAATCGGCCTTTTACAAAGTGAGGCTTGTTATATATAGCCTTTTTTTGAGTTACAATACCATGGGTAGATACCATAGGTGGATAACATGGGTGGATGAATACCATGGGTGGATTCCATTTTCCATTCGGATCATTCCCCCCTCCTTAAGAAGCAATGGTCCCCATTACGTGAAGTTCCCTTCTGAGAAGCCTTTGTTGGATATGAAGATCCACTAAAGAGAAGGGTTTTGTGCAATTAACCCTTAACTGTGATGAATGAAGATCTGAGGATAAAGATACCCTGTAATGCTTGTGACCAACTATGATATTGACAGTGTGCGGCCTAGCAAATGGACTTCGATGAAGTGTGTGTTTGTGGATGAACCAAAACCATGACAAACAAAGATCCGAGGATAGAGGTACCCTGTAATGCTTGTGACAAACTATGTTACTAATAGTGTGCGACCTAGCAAATGGACTTCGATGAAAATGATTTTATGTGGTTGACCCATAACTGTGATGTTGATTGTTGATGAAGTAGTAGGTGCCTACATAGCTTGGGGTGGGAGGGCACGTCTCCAAATAACCCAATACGAATGCTGCTATGCTTAAACTGATGAATGTGAAGCAGGTGCCTACTAAAGCGGGGTGGGAAGGCACGTCTCCAATGGGAACCTACTCTAAATGTTGCTCCAGATTTAAAATGAGCATTACATGGTCAATAATTGTTATTTCCCAAATCCACCTTAGGCTGAAATAAGGCAGAAAGAGGATAACACCAAACCTCGCTCAGTCTGGTAGCTAGCCCTACCAGAACAAGAGAGGGCTCTCTCTGGGTCAATCTCAGGAGAAATGTATCAATAGGCCTTGAGATGACTGAAATGAGTGCTAATTTTAGGCTAGGTATATAAATCAAGGAGTTTGAAATGATTTTTTGGGGTTTTGTTGGAAAAATGGGAAAGGCAATTTTTGGGCTTGGGGATGAGGCCAATTTCTTGCAGAGTTCAAGTTGGGGTGAGGAAGGCAGCGGCTTTGATGTCTTAGATTAATTGAATGGATAGAAAAGACTACTAAGGAGCTGAAGAGGGCAAGAGGAACAAGGATCCTCTTCAAACTGACGAAAAACATATAAAACTAAACAAAAGTTTAAGGCAGAGCATCAGCAAACTAATGAATTCTACCTTAGTTACTCATTTTTTTAATTCAGAAGCAAAGAGAAGGGAAATTGAATTCATATAAAATTAATGAAACTTACAATAACATGAAAGAAAACATCATCAAAACTGAAGTACAAGGATACCAACAAGTGCGCCAAAGCTACTGGTCTTTCCCTTTCACAGGGTAGTCATCCGCTCTATGTTTTGACACATGAAATATGGAATACTCATCAGTCTCACTCTCGTATAATGCATCAAAAGTCTGATGTGATATGCATAAAGATGTGAGAACCGGCCCTCACAAATGAAATATTTGATGATGAGCTTCATTAATGGCACATAAGACTCCTTCAGAAACTGGAATGGAAATAATATGCTCAGCTGCCTCAAATATCCAGGCCTGATGTAAGGTTCATAATATGCTCTATCCAGCTGTTGTCTCTTATTCCACTCCTCACCAATGTTCGGTATCCCGGTCGCCTCAGAAATGGTCTCTAGTGTCAAAGTGAAGTTCACTCTAGCAAGGTTTATATGACCATCACGCAAATGTAGGACAAATAAGCGAACCAACTCCCGATGGTGCTGAATCTGAGATACCATCTCACAATACTGAAAACATGAATGTTGCTGAAAACATGTCATTGCAAGTGGGTAGGCCTGCAATTGAACCAAAGAAGTGGGCTCCTCCCTGATGTGCCTGCCACTCTTATGAGACCTCCTCGGTACATTTAACTCGGTGGTTGAATCACTGTCCTGCTCATATCCCTGCTCATATGATGAATTTGTCATCTTGTTGCATGAGAATTTCTGAATAATGATTAATTATCCACCAAGACTATCCTGATCACATACAATTCGAATTTATATGCAACACATAATCTCTTCCACTCAGATCATCAAACATGTGGAAAATAAAATCAAGCGATAGCACATCAATTCATCATACACATTAACACAGTATGTATGGGGAAAGCTTATAGCTGAAAACCCCGCAGCTATTGTGTATATTATAATGGAGAAAACATGTAACAAACTCAGTACAATACTCCTCACAGGTACTCAGTACTTTCTCATAAAGTTACACACAAACTAGTCAAATTTGCAGGCAGTTCTTTGGTATGAGGATCACATGCTGCTGCCTTGCCTCTATTAGCAATCCAGGGAGCGCTGCTCTCTATGTATAGGGATCATGAAAGGTTCTAATCTCCTTGGCTTGACAGCGCAATCATCATGGGAAATTCCTCCAAGTGTGGTGCAAATCTCATGCACAACTGATGTCGCCACTGATAGCTAACTCCACCCTTTCATCTGCCTCTTTCACTGGTCTCCACTGAACTGATCATGCACTGTAGTGAACTGATGTGTTCTTGAGTTGAATAATGAGTTACTAATTAATGAATTAAATACTATTTAATTCACTCCACTCATAACTAATTGATTAGCTAGTTAAACTAATCTCAACTAGTTCAACTAAAATAAACAGAACACAACTCCACTAGCTGTCTCATTAACTCCTCCAAACTTCTACCACTGAAGTCCAACTGAAGTCAACCATGCATGATGCCATCAAAACCTTGGGAACCACGTGATTCCTCTGTCAGATGCATGAGCCACTTCTGTAGCTCGAACTGAAGTGCTCCAAGAGAGTAAACTGAAGTTTAGAGTCCAAATATTATTAAGGGTAAATAATATTTGACTTCCCTATTTTAGGATAGGCAGTCTAAAAATAGACTTCGACCTATAGGTCCAAAAATAGAGGTCCATCTATTTTTACCAACATGACCAATACTCCAAGAATAACATACTGCAACCCCTAGACCATGCTCCATATGTCTAAAAATAGACATAGTCTAAAAATAGACTTTGCGCCAAAATTTGCCTGCGGGCCCACTTAGTGAAGGCGACTTCATTTCACTAAGCTCCATCATCTTGCTGCATTTTCAACACTCCCTTTCAGCAAGATATGGATTATCTGCAACCCCTATCCTGCCTCTGTGGAATTCGAACTTGCTCCTAGTGAGCACCTTCGTCAGGATGTCGGCATCCTGATCCTCCGTGGGAACATATGAAAGCATCATGATTCTCCGCTGAACACAATCTCTGATATGATGGTACCTGATGTCGATATGTTTGGACCTATCATGAAATATTGGATTAGCCGAGAGTTTAATGCAACTCTGGTTATCACAGTAGATCACTGTAGGCTCCAAATGCAACCTGAACAATCCTGTGAGGATCTTCCTCATCCAAATAGCCTCGCATGCAGCCAAGCTAGCTGCCATGTACTCGGCCTCTGCTGAACTGAGTGCCATGGATCTTTGCTTCCTGCTGTACCAGGAAACTGCTGTCGACCCAATGCTGAAAACTCCTCCAGAAGTGCTCTTCCGGTCCGTTGGACTCCCTGCCCAATCTGCATCAGTGAAGCCAGAAAGCTTCACTCCATCCTCCTGTCTGTACCATAGACCATATCCCGATGTGCCTCTGATATAGCGCAATACATGCTTGCCTTCCTTCCAAAAGAGCTTGGTAGGCTTAACCATAGCTTGCGAAAGCTGGTTAACTGCATAGCATATATCGGGTCGAGTATTGACCAAATACATCAACGACCCCACCAACTGTCGATAGACAGTGGCATCCACTACCTCCTCCGAAGTAGCATCTCCCTTCCTCCAACCTCCAGGAAGAGGGGTATCAACAGGCTTGCGGCCTTGCATGTTGAACCTCTCCAGAATCTCCCGAGCATACTTGCCCTGAGAAACAAACAGTCCTCCACTGCGCTGCCAAATCTCCAATCCCATGAAATAATGAAGGATGCCCAGGTCCTTCATCTCAAACTCTCGTGCAAGATCCTCCTTGCATGAAAGTATCAACTGCTCATCGCCAGTCAAAATCAGATCATCTACATACAGTACGATGATCAACAGCTTCCCCTCCACCACAATCTGGTACAAGTTAGGATCCGCCTCACTCTTGGAGAATCCAAGCCCGGTGAAGTAGCTGTCTATCCGAGTGTACCAAGCACGAGGTGCTTGCTTCAGCCCGTACAGTGCTCTCTTGAGTCGGCACACATGCGACTCACTGCTGAAGATCTCAAAACCTTTAGGCTACTCTATGTACACCTCTTCCTCAATAACTCCATTGAGGAACGCAGTCTTCACATCCATCTGATGAATGTGCCACCCCATCTGCGCTGAGAGAGCAAGGATCGTCCGTATGGAAGAGTACCTTGCGACAGGTGCAAAATTCTCCTCATAGTCAATCCCCTCGATCTGTGAGAAGCCACGGGCGACAAATCTCGCCTTGTACTTTTCCACACTCCCGTCAGCCGCCTGCTTCACCTTGTAGATCCATCGCGAACCTACAACTGATTTCCCAACCGGTCTTGGGACAATCTCCCATGCACTGTTCCTGATGATCGAATCATATTCTTCGATCATGGCATCAACCCATGCGAGTTCCTCCACAGCTTCCTCAAAAGAGGATGGCTCCGTCACAACACATTGACTCACAAGAGCCATGTATCCAATGTACCGATCCGGTGACTGCCTTTGTCTGCGCTGTGCTGTAGGTGGTACTATAACCTTCTCTGCATCCCGAGCCAGTCGCTCAGCTTCTGTAGTGCGCATGTGCCCTCTGATGGTTGGCGCTGCCTGGGTGGTTTCTTCCACCTCCTGAACTTCCTCTTGTGGCTGATCCACATCCGGAAGCTCCTCCTTAGGAACTAACAGCTCCTCATCTGCATGCAAGTGTAGCTCCCTCTCAAGCGAACACTGCATGGCTTTCTCCTCCTAAAATTTTATATCCCGTCGCACAACAGTCTTTCGACTGTCTGACAAATACACTCGATAGTTGTGAGGTGTATCAGTGTACCCCACAAATATTCCAACCTCAGCAGTTGGATCCAGCTTCCTTCTCGCATCCTTCGTCACATGCATGTAGACAGTAGAACCAAAAATCCGCAAATGGGAAATATCAGGCCTCTTGCCAGAATAAGCCTCCTCCGGTGTACTCATGCCAAGAACCTTGTGAGGACAACGGTTCTGCACATACACTGCTGTATTGCATGCCTCACCCCACAAGTGAAGGGGTAGGCCCTGATCATGCAACATCGCCCGTGCAGCACCCACGATCGTTCTGTTCTTCCGCTCAGCCACCCCGTTCTGCTGTGGGTTATGGGGTGCGATGAGCTCTCTTCGAATCCCTTCTGCGCTGCAGAACTCCTTGAATTCAGCTGAGATGAATTCACCACCGTTATCACTCCTCAGAGCAATCACCTTCTTCCCCGACTCCTTCTCGACCAGTGCTTTAAACTCACAGAACTTCGCGAATGTATCGCTCTTCTTCTGCATGAAGAAGATCCAGCACTTTCGAGAGAAATCATCAACAAATATCACATAATACTTGTGCTTTGTTGTCGAAGCAACTGAGAAAGGACCACACACGTTTGTGTGAACTCTCTCAAGGATCGTCGTGGCGCGACTATCCTTCTCGTGAAAGGTGGCTTTCACATACTTCCCTAAGGTACACCCCTTGCACTGATCTGACTGCACAAGAGTGCCCTTAGGAAGCCCAGTAGAAATCTGCTGTAGAATCTTCAAAGCTCCATGGTGAAGGTGGCCCAATCTCCTGTGCCACAGTTCGCCCTCATCATCCCGACTCACCACTTCTCCCGCCTTGCATGCCATAGCTGCGCAGCCATCTACCTGCAACTGATAAAGGTTCTTGGTTCGAACCCCTATCTTCCGGGTCTCTCCAGTAGTCTTACTGCGCAGGAAGGCTTTTCCTTCGCCGAAGACCACATCATACCCCTTATCCTCCAACATCGCCACAGAGATCAAGTTCTTCTTCAATCCAGGTACATGCATGACATCCCTCAATACAAAGGGTTTACCAAACTCCCTCTGAAAGGATATGGTACCGATACTAGTCGCACTGTATCTACCATCATCGCCCATCTCGATGTGCACACCCAAATCTTTGTCCTCCAGATCTGAGAACAAATCCCGATCTCCCGTCATATGAAATGATGCACCGCTGTCCAAGAACCACACCGATCCCAACACACTTGAAACCAAGCATGCGATCAGTGAAAATTCAAGCTCGAACTGTGAAGCCAAAGCTTCTCCATCTGCAGATCTTCCCGCTTGCTTGTTCTTCTTCTTCTTTGGAAAATTGGTAGCATAATGTTCGTGATCATGGCAGTGAAAACACTTCACTTTCGCCATATCCTGCTTCTTTCCCTTTGCACCAGAATGAGAGGTTTTCTTACCCTTCCCCTTCTTTGCTTTGGCAACCAAAGCGCATTTTTCTTCATCAGCTCCCTTTGATGAAGATCCATCTCGAGTAGTCCTCCTTATCTCCTCCTGCATGAGATCCGCCCAAAGGCGCTCCCATCTCGGCAGCTTCTCCCGACCATTGACACTATCTTGATATGAGTGCCAAGCCTTTGGAAGACCAAGGAGAGCTAGGTCGACCATGTCCTCGTCTTCGACAGTCACCCCCACACTTCCCAGCTCATCTCTGCACTGAGTGAACTTCGTGAGGTATTTGGCGATACTGTCGCCCTTCTCCATCTTGATGTTCCCGAGCTTATCTTTGAGCGCCAGCTTCCTTTGGTCGCTCTTACTCTGGAATAGATCCGTCAAAGCTTTCCACATTAAATATGGAGTAGCCTTTCCATGCAGGCTGGATACAATATGATCCTTGACGCCCTCCAATAGGATCCTTCGACACTTCACCATCTTTTGCCATGCATCGACTTCAGCTGCATCAGTGGGCTTTTGGACATTCGTATCTACGAACTCCTTCAGACCATTATCTTCTAATACTGCCTCCATGCGATCCTTCCATGCAACATAATTCGAACTGCCTTCAAGAGCATATTCGAATCGCAAACCGTTGAAAGACATTTTCAACACCGGCACCAAGAAAACAAAACTGCTGCAAAATTTCGAATTCCACCTCAAAGCTCAGCTGCTCTAGATCTGTGAGAACAAATTATTTCTAGCATAGAGATTGACTGCAAGGGGCATTTACCAGACCTTTCACTTTCCGAAGAAAGATGAATCCGGAGGCTACCTGGCCCGCATGCAGACTCTGTCTACCGAAATAAGTTTGTAATCACTGTGATGATCAATCTCTGCTTCAATAGCTCCGATACCATGTAGAAATTTGCTGAATAATGATTAATTATCCACCGAGACTATCCCGATCACATACAATTCGAATTTATATGCAACACATAATCTCTTCCACTCATATCATCAAACATGCGGAAATAAAATCAAGCGATAACACATCAAATCATCATACACATTAACACAGTATGTATGGGGAAAGCTTATAGCTGAAAACCCCACAGCTATTGTGTATATTATAATGGAGAAATCATGTAACAAACTTAGTACAATACTCCTCACAAGTACTCAGTACTATCTCATGAAGTTACACACAATCTAGCTCAGTTTTGAACAGGTTACTAGTTCAAAACTCACCGCCAATTGCCTTGCCTCTATTGCGCAATCTAGGCCTGTCTATATAGAGATCCAAGGTTCGAATCTCCTTGGCTTGACAGCGCAATCATCATGGGAAATTCCTCCAAGTGTGGTGCAAATCTCATGCACAACTGATGTCGCCACTGATAGCTAACTCCACCCTTTCATCTACCTCTTTCACTAGTCTCCACTGAACTGTCCATGCACTGTAGTGAACTGATGTTTTCTTGATTTGAATAATGAGTTACTAATTAATGAATTAAATAATATTTAATTGACTCCACTCATAACTAGTTGATTAGCTAGTTAAACTAATCTCAACCAGTTCAACTAAAATAAACAGAACACAACTCCACTAGCTGTCTCATTAACTCCACCAAACTTCTGCCACTGAAGTCCTAACTGAAGTCAACCATGCATGATTCCATCAAACCCTTGGGAATAGCGTAATTCCTCTGTCAGATGCATGAGCCACTTCTGTAGCTCGAACTGAAGTGCTCCAAGAGAGTAAACTGTTGTTTAGAGTCCAAATATTATCAAGGGTAAATAATATTTGACTTCCCTATTTTTAGGATAGGCAGTCTAAATATAGACTTCGACCTATAGGTCAAAAAAATAGAGGTCCATCTATTTTTACCAACATGACCAATACTCCAAGAATAACATACTGCAACCCCTGGACTATGCTCCATATGTCTAAAAATAGACATAGTCTAAAAATAGACTTTGCGCCAAAAATAGCCTGCGGGCCCACTTAGTGAAGGCGACTTCATTTCACTAAGCTCCATCATCTTGCCGCATTTTCAACACCTAGACATGGTGCTGAAAACAAGCTATTAAGGTGTTTGACAAGTATATGCTGATATGTATGTGATGAAAAGAAGAGTTTGTTTTTCAAAACCAAATGTGCCAAATATGAAATAGGGGACTGTGAGGAAATACTACAGTGAATATAATGGACTGTCAAGTGAAATTGGAATGGAAGGACAGTCACTTGACAGCTTTGAGGAAATTCAGGATTGGGAGATTTTATAAGTGATATGGGAGTGGGAGATAGTGATAGGAAATGTAGTTTTTAGGGATAGGAGTGAAATGACAAGATATACTAAAGTTAAGTGAAATCAAGGATGTCAAAACAATCCTTGAATGTTTTGGGAATTAAGATTTTATCAATGATATGAAGGAAGGGAAGTGATAGAAAGTAGTAGGGTTTGAGGATGAAAACATGGGAACAAAGGGTATAAGGGATATGGGACAGCAGGAATAGGAGAAGGGATGATGATAACAGTATGATAGTTATGGGAACACAAATGAGTAATGAAGTGAGAGCATTTAGCACCAAAAGTTAAACTTCAACACTTATTTTCAAACCCTAAGAGAGCAGATTTTGACATGGATATAGGGTTTGTTTTTTCACCAACCACACTCTAATGTTTTTGCCTCTAAACCACACCACACATGACTAAAATCACTGAATAGGCTTTGCAAACTTACTTGGAGAAAACTGAGTTGAATCGATTTGATTTTTTATGGAGCAGAGATGAATTTTTGCCTTTGAGGCTCTGTACGCCGCGCACAAGCCCAGTGCACCGTGTCCTGTGGATGCGCAGCGCCAGAGGAAAAATACACTGTGTGAAAACCCCCAATGCGTCACGCAGCCCCAGTGCGTCGCGCGCTTACCCAATGCGCCACGCAGCCTCAAACACAGTCTTGGTTTTTCACAATGAAAAAATCGCCCTCTCTCGACTAAACTTCGACTTCAATCGAACTCTTGAATGAAAATGGAATTGATAAACATTGACATATCTATATAGAGTCATGGCTTTGATTTTCTCTTTGTAAAGACCCACTTTGTAATGTTTCAAAATTGACATTTCTTCACTTTTCATATAACTCTGTTTTTCAAATTTCCTTTTGATTTTTTGGCTTGAAATGATGTTTTTTCTTGGTTGATTTTTGCAGGGATGGTGGCATTGGACTTCGGCAAAGGATGACCAGAGTCTGCATTTGAAGTACTTCATGGCGGAAAAGCTTTTTAAAATACATATTTATTACAAAAAACAAATTTGACGATTTCTTCCTCAAAACAGAGTTTTGAAGAAGAAACATCCTCGAGCATTATTGACGATGAAGATCTTGAAATGAAAACTTATAGAAGACATCCTCATGGCCTGCGGGCATTATTTAAAATTTTTGATGTCCAAACCCTAGACCTAGAAAATGAAAGACTCTTTTTGACCAAAACACCATCTATGACTGTATATTACTGAAATCAACTTTGATGGACTTTGAGAAATTTTGACCAACCCAGCAGGTACAAACATGAGGGAAACTGAGAGAAAAAATCCCTTTCGTCAGATAATGGCATGCCCCCTAACGGAATGCAAATGCATGAGCAGAATGAGACACCTAAAAATGAAATTCAATAAGAGAGATGATCTCTGACGGAGGGATGACAAGACCGACTCTAACATTGGCTCCAATGGGGATGGTAGCTCCTAGGAGGTGCCAAGAACTACAGATCTCTGGGAAAGCAGGCAGTGCCTTCATCCATTGGGCTATGGAATCCATTATTTTGACAAAGAAACTCAAGACTGTTGACTGAATTTATTTGACTCAAACTGACTCAACTTTGAAAACTGAAATGACTGAACCAAACCGACTAGACAAACTCAAACCAAAACTGAAATCCTTCTTTAGAATTATAGCCTTCACTTCGGGCCCCAAACTGAAGAAAAGACCACAGTGCACACTTGCAATGAAATTGAAATGAATGATATGTACAATGGCAACGTGATCAACAGAAAATATCTTAGAAATGGTACTGCTTGAGCAGCCGACCATTGACCGAACCTCCTGGACAGTCTTCACCGTTCATCTCCTTCAAAAGAAAGGCGTTCTGACCTCGATATGCTGCAATCTTAAATGGACCTTTCCAGAGATTTTCAAACTTACCGTGTTTACCTTTGTCCTCATTCCTGGCATCCCATTTTAGCACTACTTCCTCCAATTGGAACTTGTCCGCCTTCACTTTCCTGTCATAAATTTTCTTGATCCTTTCCTGCAACTTAAATGTGTTCTGGAAGACCTCTTCTCTCGTTTGCTGCAAGTGAATCATCTGATTTATCCTTCTCTGCATATGGTTTTCTTCACTGTCGGCTTCTTGAAGAAGCTTGACCATCGGAACAGCAAGGGAGGTGGGAAACACTGTGTCTACTCCATATACCAACTCGAAAGGAGACATACCAATGGATTTTTTCTAGCTTACCCGATCAGCCCAAAGTGCATTCACTAACTTCTTATGCCAACCTTTCTTATTGATTTCCAGCAACTTTTTAATAATGTTAACCAAAGATTTGTTGGATGATTCCACCAACCCTTTGCCTTGCGGATGATAGGTGGTTGAATTACCCAAAGTGATACGATACTTGTTGCAAAACTCAATCATCTTTCTTGATTTGAAAGCTGCTGCATTATCAGTGATCAATTTACTCGGGCAACCAAAACGAGACAAAATGTTGTTCTCAAGGAAAGAAATGATTACCGAATCGGTAGCTTGTCTAGTGGGAACTGCTTCGATCCACTTCGTGAAGTAATTAGTCGCTGTTAAAATCCATCTATGCTGTCCTGAAGATGGAGGATGAATTTCCCCAATGAAATCCAAATGCCACTGCTGAAAAGGGGCACTTACCTCAATAGTAAGTGGCAAAGGCTGTAATTTTTGTCTTCCTTCAAAAATTTGGCACTCATGGCAGCTTTTGACAGCCTTATATATGTCAGCAAACAATGTCGGCCAATAGTACCCCGCTCTCAAAATATTATTGGCTGTTGTTTTCCAAAAAAGATGACCCCCGCAGTCTCCTTTATGGAAATCCTCCATTACCTTCTTTGCTTCTTCCTCCACCAAAAAATTCAACAAAAAACCCCCCAGATCTTTCCAATAAAGTGCAGAATTCAAAATAAAAAATTTTGCAGCCTTCATTTTCAGAGTTCTACCTTTGTTTCTAGTCATGCCAGGCGGTGGCAACAAATTTTGAAGAACATACACGATATCTGAATACCATGGGGAAGCAACAAACATTTCCGATACCTGAAGTGGCGAATTCTCCTCATCCTCATTAGACATAGCAGCAATCAGATTTATGTCTAGTGCATGCAAATTTGATTCAACCATAAGCTTCGCCAGCCCCTGTCCCTTGATAAGTTTCGTGGGCCTTATCTCCACATCATACTCCAGCAAAGCTGCAATCCACTTGCCTCGTCTTCCTTCCGGATCAGTTTGTACTAAAACATCTTTCACGACAACGTTAGGAACATAAGCCAAAATATGAGAATGCAAAATGTATACCCGGAAATCCTTTAATGCTTTTACCAGTGCTAGAGCTTGCTTCTCAATGATGTTGTACTTCAAGGCTGCATCTCTAATAGTTCGACTGAAAAAAGCTATTGGCTTCTCATGCCCATCCCTTTTCTGCATTAACACAGCTGCCATGGTATGCTCCGAAGCAAATGAGAACAAAATAAAATATTTGGTGTAATCTGGGCGGATTAACACCAGAGCTGGAGATAGTGCCAATTTCACTAAATTAAAGGACTTTACCGCCTCTTCAGTCCACTTCACTTGGCTGTCTTTTTTCAGCATATTTGTTATCTCTCTTAGATGCTCAGCAAGGTTAGGGACAAAGCAGCATAAGAAGTTCATCTTACCATTAAAAGACTGAATCTCCTTCTTATTCCTGGGAGGGTCAATTTGTTGAATTTCTTCTACACGTGCTGGATCAATACGAATGCCATCTTTGGAAATAATGTGACTAAGTAGTTTTCCCTCATCCATGGCAAACAAGATTTTCTTTGGATTAAGTGAGACACCATATTTTCTGCACTTTTGAAAAACAACCTTCAAGTGATACATATGCTCTTCATCTGAATTGGAGAAGACTGTCAAATCATCAAGGTATATATCAAGGAAAACATCTTTCTCATTCGCAAAAGCCATGTCCATCGCTCGCTGAAACGTTGCACCAGCATTCTTCAAACCGAAAGGCATCTTAGCATAGTGAAATGTCCCCCACGGAGTGGTGAACGCTGTTTTGTCACGGTCGTCCTCATGGACCAAAATTTGGTTATATCCAGAATAACCATCGAGTAGTGACATACGAGATGCTCCAACTACTCGCTGTAGAATATGATCCATCTTAGGCAATGGATAATTGTCCTTCAATGACACCTTGTTCAGATTTCGGAAATTGATGCACAATCGAATCTCACTTGTCTTTTTCCGCACTGGCACCAAATTGGAAATCCAATCAGAAAATCTGATGGGAACAATGATTCCTGCTTTGTACAACCTATTTACCTTCTTCTCAATCGATGGCAGCAACTTCGAATTAATTCTTCTTAACTTATATCTGAAAGGCTTCTGATTAGGCTTGATTGGGATAGTGTGCTGAATTATATTCTTATCATACGTCTTTAAGTCTGAATAATCCCAAGCGAAAGCATCAGTGAAAGAAGACAACAAACTCACATATTTTTCCTTTACCTCCGGTGGCAATGATTTGGATAACTTCACCGTCTTTGGGTCTTCAGCTGTTCCAATATTTAAATCTTCAACTCCCTTTTCAGTCGGCCGTAAGGTTGGTTTCTTAGCCACATCATCCTGATCAAAGAGCTCTTCTAAAGGTATCAAGCATTTAGGAATAACATTATATTTCAACTGCAACACTTCCATTTGATTGAATTGAACATCATCTTCACCATCATCATATTCTACATCAATTGAGGTATCTTTGAACTTCCCTTTGTTTTGCAGAAAATCATTAATCTCATCATCATCTTGGAAAACTTGCCAACATCTTTGATTATCCGGGACGGTAGGACGGTGCTTCACATGGATTTCGAACTTATTACTTGAATTCATTGGGATATTCAAGTTACTTGCTGCCTTAGCAAGTGCATCTGCAATTCCATTTTGAATGCGAGGAATACAAGTCAAAGTATAATCTGAAAGCTGCTTCAAAATATCAAGGACAATGTTCCGGTAAGCCCGCATTCGGGGATGTTTCGTTTGATATTCACCCTTTACTTGCTTAATCACCAATTCAGAGTTGCCATAGACTGCAATTCTCTTAGCATTCAGCTTTCTAAGAATCTTTAGGCCAGCAATCAGAGCTTCATACTCAGCCTCATTGTTTGAACAATCAAATGCTAATTTGTAAGAACATACCCGTACATTGCTCAGTACCTTGTTAGGAGCGGAAAAAGGACTGCGTACCCAAATACCAATCCTAGCACCATCATTTCCCACTGCACCATCGAAATCCATGGTCCATAGACCCTCTTCATCATCCTCTAAGTGCTGAAATTGTGCTAGCTCTATTTTTTCTGCTTGCTGTCCACTATCTTTAGCTGATTGCTCAACTGTGCTTTCCGGTTGTTGCCTTTCTTTCTGCAAAACTTCTCTGAAATTCTCGGTAATCTCTGGAATATCTTCTGCTTGAACTAACTGACTATCTACATCATTGAAACTATCGGCAAACAAAACAAAAGACTCTAAATCTGTATGTACATAATTAATCGGATGATTAACTGGTTTCTCCTTGGTTGTAATCATATACTTCATTTTTTGTTCCCGGTACAACTTTCTCATTTGGCCAAACACGGGAATCGTCGCATAGGAGAAATCTAACTGTAATGTCCCTTTCAATTTTGCTCCCCAAGATCTGGAAAGCAACATACCAAATCTCGGAGGAATGTCTGCTACAACAACGTCCATCAAAACATTCTTTGTAGGAATATGATCCAAACTTACAACCAAGTCTTTAATGAGCCCAATACATCTCACTCTGCTAGAATCAAATGAATAAAGATCATGGTACTTCCTAGTGATGTCTAAACCCAACTTCTCCATGATTGCCTTCGGCATAAGATTATGGGAAGCACCGGAATCGAACATGGCATTATGCAATACAAACTCATGCAATCGAAGACTGATATAAAAAGGAGGCACTTCGTTGTCCGGAGACTCACCATCTAAAGCTGGTCCAAATATCAGTTCCGGTTGATCATCTTCAATATTCACCATATCAGACATGGGATCGAAATTCAAAATTTTGGAAACTTGACCTTTATAACTGTTGTTCCTTATTAGTTCAGTCAAGGGAATGGATACCTTTAATTTAGAAATCTCATTCTCCAAACTAAAGGCTGAAGTCTTTTCGATCTCTTTGGCTGGAACATCTTTCTTTTCAGCCTTCTCCCTCGATGTAATTGGCTGATTTGATTTTTCTGTTGATGATGACTTGGTGGCAGTGGGATCAACTATCTCTTTTGCTTTCTTTTGTGCAACAGGTGAATCGTTTTTAGGTTCTGAAACCTCCTTTCTCTTTTGGATTGGGTTGATAGGCACATCTCTATTTCTAAGAGAATATTGCTTCTACTGGGCTGACAAGGCATTCATATAACCTCTCTGATACTCATCTGACTCTTCCTCAAGAGTTGCATCATTGGCCAAGATAAAATCCTCATCTCTTTGTACAGCTGAACTTTCTGCATACTCCTCATCTTCAGTGATATAAATGGGAAAATCATCAGGAGTAAAGAAGTGATTTTCCTCCCCTACTACATCATCTTCATCATCTGAATCCTGACCAACAAAATTCTGCTGAAGAGGTGTCTTTACTTGCTGCTAGACTGCTGGTTCTAATGCTCACTGTTCTCGTTGTTTAATCCTGAATTGGGGCTACTGCTGACCACGGAAGTTGGGATTTCAAATCTGCGGTTCGGGATTATCAAGTGTGAGCTTTTCAATCATTCTTTCCACCTTGCGAAGTAGTTGATCTGATGTAGATGTAGAAGCTTCTTCCTTTATCACAACTTTATTCTCTGCTTTCAATCTAGCTCTCTTGTCATTCAAATTTGCCTCCACGCTCACCGCTATTTTTTGCATATCTTCTAAGGTGGGCGGATCTCTATCTCGTAATGAATAGGCCATCTCTGGATCAAAACCATCCAGGAATTTTAACCAAGCTGACTTCTTAGAAGGCCTCAAATCATCAGGAATTGCATTATAAACCGCATTAAATCTGATAATATAATCTTGGACGGACTCACCAGGATTGCGCTTGATCTTGGTATATTCAGAAGTGATTTGAAGTGGATCTTTCTTCATTTCCCACCGATCTAGAAACTGTCTCTGAAGCTCTTCTAATGTATTAATACTTCTAGGCTGCAAATCTCTGAACCACTTGCGTACCTCACCTCCAAAAGTTTGCACAAACAATCTCATGGTGACATTCTCTTCATCAATTTCATGTAGATCAAAGAAGTCTGTCATTCTATCAATATGTTGCTGAGCGGGCACACTTTGAGGAGTACCATCAAACAAATGGATTTTACTCTGATAATCAGCGGGCATGGGATCCAAGTTCTGGGGTAAGACAAGAGGTGCGAATCTAGCAGCCATTGCTCTTGGTGGATTTATGATCTGTCTTGGAGAAACGGGTGGAGTAGAAGAAGTAGATGTACGAGGTGTATGTGGTGGAGATGGAGGAGGAACTACTGCAGATTGCTGATCAGATATAGATGGTTGCACGGGAATGGTAGGAATGAAAGAAGGCTCAGCGTGAACTTGTGAATCAGAAGTAACTGCTGATGGACCAAGAGTTTCAGAAGCAGATTCGATAAACTCAAGAATATTCGTTGCCACAATAGAGTTTTGAATGTTCAAGATGTAACTATCAATGGATCTATTAGCTTGTTCAATCTCAAGATACTTGATAAACTCGGGATTTATGACAGTAGAACCAGTAGCACTTTCAGATTTAGTTTCAAACAACGACAACTCGAATTGATCATCAAACTCAATATCTTCAAGGAACTCAAATACAGTCGGGCATGAATGAGATTTCAACAAAGGGATCACGGGACTTTCTCGACGGAGGATTCTTGAAATCAGATTGGGATTCTCATACACTGGAGGCGGATCAGGATCGGGATTAGCTCTTGTATGTCTTCTGGAAGCCAGTGTGTTGATCTATTCAAAAATCAAAACCGATCTATTCAGCCTATCAAATTCTAGACTCAATCACCCAAAGTCCATAACGATGTAATATACTGGGTTAATTCACAAGTCAAATGTCACGTTCACAAGATAAACCGGAGATTGACTGAAGCAGCGTTTATCTACTTCCGCTAATGCAAAGCAAAAGCATTTCGAAAGCTACCTGGCGTAACTTCAGGCTCCGTCTGTAACTTATGAAACAAATAACACCAACAAGCAAACAATTTTCTTCCCCAGTATGGTCGCCACTAGCGGAAAGCATACAAACCCCACCTTTAGGCCAAGGAAGGCGAGATTCAGTAGTAACATCCACCACGCCACCGTAGCTAGCCCTGCCCAATAGGAGAGGGCTGTCTCTCGGGTCAATCTGTGGAAATGTATCAATAGGCTCTAGATGATCAACGACAACTAATGCTAGGCTAGACACAAATAGAGGTTTTGATTTTGATTTTTTGGGATTTTGTTGAAAAATGGGAAAGGCAATTTTTGGGCTTAGGGATGAGGCCAATTTCTTGCAGAGTTCAAGTTGAGGCGAGGAAGGCAGCAGCTTTGATGTCTTAGATTAATTGAATGGACTGAAAATACTGCTGAGGAGCTGAAGAGGGCAATATGAACAAGGATCCTCTTCAAACTGACGAAAAACATATAAAACTAAACAAAAGTTTAAGGCAGAGCATCAACAAACTAATGAATTCTACCTTAGTTACTCATTCCTCCTTTAATTCAGAAGAAAAAGAGAAGGGAATACATACATACAACATTAATGAGACTTACACAATACGAAAGAAACATCATCAAAACTTGTAAGCCACAAGGATCCACTAGAATCATAAAACTTCAGTCTTTCCTTCGGGACAAGTGCAGTCATCCACTCTATGTTTCACACATGTAGCTATGGAAATACTTCCCATCACCACCAAATGGAATGCATTAAAAGCTCCACTGTAAAGTACAAAGACATGAGAACCGCTCCTCACAAATTAAGTATCCGCTTACGAGCTTCATTAATGGCGCATAGGACTCCTTCAAGAATCTGAAAGGAAACACCCTGTTGAGCTGCCTCATATAACCAGGCCTGATGTAAGGTTCATAATATGCTCTATCCAGCTGCTGTCTCTTATTCCACTCCTCACCTATGTTTGGTATCCCAGCTGTTCTGTGAAATGTTTCTTGGGTGTTTAAGAAAAGTTCATCTAAAGAAGGTTTACACATCTATCACGAAATGTAGAGACAAACACAAACCAACTCCCATGATGCTGAATCCGAGACATCATCTCACAGTAATATTGAAAACATGACTCTTTTAAGTTAGCATGTCATTGTGCGGCAGCAGTGCCTTCGTAATACCAAAGATGGGCTTTCTCCGACGTGCCTGCCACTTTTATGAGACCTCCTTGGTACATTTAGCTCGGTGGTTGAGTCACTGTCTTTCTCATATCCTTGCTCATATGATGAATTTGTCTCTGACATGGTGCTCAAAACAAGGTGTTTGACATGTATATACTAATATGTATGTGGTGAAAACAAGAGTTTGTCTTTCAAAACCAAATGTGCCAAATATGAAATAGGGGACTGTGAGGAAATACTACACTGAATATAAAATGGACTATCAAGTGAAATTGGAGTGGAAGGACAGTCACTTGACAGCTTGGGGAATTTCGGGATTTGGGGACTTTATAAGTGATATGGGAATGGGTGATAGTGATGGGAAATGTAGTTTTTAGTGATAGGGATAAATGAAATGACAATATATACTTAAGTTAGGTGAAGTCAAGGATATAGAGACAGTCCTTGAATGTTTTGGGAATTAGGAATTTATAACTGATATGAAGGAAGGGAAGTGATAGAAAGTGGTAGGGTTTGAGGATGAAAACATGGGAACAAAGGGTATATGGGATATAGTTGTTTTGGGACAGAGGGAATAGGAGAGAGGATTATGATAAAAGTATGACAGTGATGGGAACACAAATGAGCAATGGAGTGAGAGCATTTAGCACCAATGATCAAGTTTCAACACTTCATTTCAAACCCTAAGGGAGAAGACTTTGACATGGATATAGGGTTTGTTTTTCACCAACCAAAATTTAATGTATTTGCCTCTAAACCACACCACACATGAATAAACTCACTGAACTAGCATTGTCAAACTTACTTGGAGAAAAATGAGTTGAATTGATTTGATTTTTATGGAGCCATGATGATTTTGTGCCTTGGAGGCTCTGTGCGCCGCGCACTAGCCCAGTGCGCCGCGTCCTGTGGATGCGCCACGCCAGAGGAAAAATGCACTGTGTGAAAATGCCCAATGCGTCGCACAGCCCCAGTGCGTCGCACGCTTACCCAATGCGCCGCGCAGCCTTGAACACAGTCTTGGTTTTCAAAATTACAAGTTTCACCCTCTCACAGCTTTGAGTCGGCTTTCAATCGACCTCTTGAATGCAAATGGCATTGATAAACATAGAAATATCTATATAAAGTCATGGATTTGATTTTTTCTTTGTAAAGACCCATTTTTATAATGTTTCACATCGGCCCTTTTTCACATTTTAATACAACTTTGTTTTTCAAATTTCCTTTTTGATTTTTGGCTTGAAATGATGCTTTCTTGGTTGATTTTTGCAGGGATGGTGGCATTGAACTTCGGAAAAGAATGACCAGAGTCTGCATTTGAAGTAATTCATGGCGGAAAACTTTAAAATACATATTTATTACAAAAAACAAATTTGATGATTTCTACATCCTGGAGCATTATTGACGATGAAAATCTTGAAATGAAAACTTATTGAAGACATCCTCATGGCCTGTGGGCATTATTTAACGTTTCTAAAGGCCAAACCCTAGACCTAGAAAGTGAAATGACTCTTTTTTTACCAAAAACCATCTATGAATCTAAATGAATGAAATCAATTTAGATGAACTTTGATAAATTTCGACCAACCCAGCAGGTACAAACATGAGGGAAATGAGAAAACAAAGCCCTTTCATCAGACAATGACATGCCCCTAACGGAATGTAGATGAATGAGCTGAATGAGACACCTAAAAATGAAATGCAATAAGAGAAATGATCTTTGACGGAGGGATGACAAGACCGACTCTAACAA
>JAXQQM020079701.1:0-15860 GCA_034641835.2 Pinus albicaulis | reverse complement strand
GAAGCCAAGGGTTTGGCTTCCACACAGACAGTCCTTAAACGTTCTTAATTTTGCACAGAAGAGCTCCTTCAGTTTGTAGCCCATTTCCACTGAGGTATGGTTTTTTCTCACAGTTCAATTCTTGTTTTTTTTTTTCTTGTTTACATTCTATTAACCCCAAGAACGGTCTAGGTTTTGAGCTTAACCCCATCCTCTGTAATTTATTACAGGGGTAGCATTCGGCGCTAACAAGTTACCTACAGGTACTTAACACTATTTCAATTATTACATTTCTTACACCTTTCTTGTATTGTTTATATAAAGTTCCTAAACCTTGATTGTAATGTTATTCTCTTACAGGTATACATACTCTTATTTGTTTTCTGGATGATTCCTCATCAAATTAGTCCTTCTCATGAGCATGCTAGGGGGAAGAGGTTGACGACCTTGTCCCATGCTGCCCAGTCTAGCTCTAGCTCTCTCTCACCATGATTATCAAAATGATGAAATGCCTTATGGTTCTCTAAAGTTGCATGTGTCTTGCAGCAGCTCCAGACCACCAACAATCGAATTCTCTCAACATGAGGGCGATTAGCTGAACAAAGATGTTTCTGTAAGAGAATAACATTACAATCAAGGTTTAGGAACTTTATATAAACAATACAAGAAAGGTGTAAGAAATGTAATAATTGAAATAGTGTTAAGTACCTGTAGGTAACTTGTTAGCGCCGAATGCTACCCCTGTAATAAATTACAGAGGATGGGGTTAAGCTCAAAACCTAGACCGTTCTTGGGGTTAACAGAATGTAAACAAGAAAAAAAAAAAACAAGAATTGAACTGTGAGAAAAAACCATACCTCAGTGGAAATGGGCTACAAACTGAAGGAGCTCTTCTGTGCAAAAGTAAGAATGTTTAAGAACTGTCTGGGTGGAAGCCAAACCCTTGGCTTCCTCGGTATTCCTTCTACGGGTATAGCAATTCCGAAGGAGGTTGGGCATCTTCATACCCTCGGACTGAAGTGCGAGCCCAGCACTCTAGCAAGCAGCGAGAGGAAGACCCTTCTTTGTCAAGAAACTGTGGAGCGCCATTACAGAACCAGTTCACCTAGCAGATGCGATGCAAATGAGACAAGCAGTTAGGATTTTCGGGTTTTGTTGAAATGAAATCTTTGGTAGGAAGCACAGTAGCTGTTGATTTGATAAGCCATATGACGGTCTCAAATCATCCAGACATCTAAGCTTGAAGTCTGATGTAGTTTGGGAAGTACAAAATATTAGCCGAGAATTAAGATTAAATTAATATCAAAGTACCGTAATTAGTGATGTTTTGCCAGTGCATAGAATTCGACTTAATGTGTAACGCCTCGAAGAACTGAACCATAATTGAAATGAGTTAAGAGGTACTGACAAGTTAAGAGCGGATCAAATGTTTCATAGGTTGAAGACTTGGTCCTACCGAAACCATATTAATATTAACCATGTTTCATAGTTGAAGACTTGGTCCTACCGAAACCATATTGATATTAACCATCTTAACATTTGTTATAGTTTAAATCTGCTTGTAATCAACTACACATGGAAGTCATAAAAACTTTACATAAGCCATGTAAGTTGGAAAATTACATTGTATAATGTAGTAATATGAAGCTGTAAGATATGGTAAAGTAAATTTTATTTATTTATTTTAGATTATTTACTGTTATATTGAAATGTTTAAGTTGTGATGTATGTGACATATGTAGGGGAGCAATGATTATTATCTATTCTCAGATTTGTAAGAGATCCCCATGTTTAAATTTGTTGTTTATACCTATAAATGCAATGTTCGTGACATGTTAAAATAAATTCTTGCCATGGTTTGGAGGGGTCCATATGAGTTCCTTATGATTTTAATGCTTCCATGTACTTTTTTAAATTTTATTTATGCTATCCTAAAGTTACAAGAAGAATATGTGATGATAATCTCTCTTATTTTTCTAAATATATTTAAGAAAATAAAAATCCACAAACACATGAAATATTTTTTTAAATTGATATTAAATATTTTTCTATATTTTATTAATAATATTTTACTCCATTAAAATATAAATAATCAAATTATTAATCTATATTTATTTGAAAAATAATTTAATAATTTTTTAAGAACATTAAAAATACTATTAAATTTTAACTAAATTAAGGCAAATTCTAAAATCAAATAACTAAAATTAAATAAGCATTGTACATTTCATAAAAATATTAAATGAAATTACTAACTTACAATCCGATGCTATCAAAAAATTTAATTAATAAACATTAAGTAAAATGTAATATCCATTTAAAATTTATATAGTCAATACAGATAGAATAAGGTATTGTTGTCTTTCTTATTTTTGAAAAACTTAAAAGATATGTCTAAACATATTAATGTTAGTCACTTTAAAATATAGATTATTAATTTTTTCAATGTTAAAATTAGTTTGTGTCAAACATTTTGATTCTCAAAATTTAAATTTTAGAAAAAATTAAAAACACAATTTTATTTAATTAATCTATATTTAATAACATTTTGATTGCACTTATTTGTAAATTTTTATATTTTTACAAAAAAAAATCAAATATGAATACTACAAATTACTAATTTTGACAAAATATAGAAACTTTGAACTTTTGTATTGATTTTTTCCAAAATTTAAAAGCTTTAAAAGTAAATCGGCTCTAAATTGAATATATATATATATTCTTCACACCTAATTGTCTATTATAAAAAAATATATATGTCAAAACATCCCATTAAATATATGAAGATAATCTTTCAGAAAACAAAAGTCCACAATCACATATAAAATCCATATATAATATATTATTCCGTTAAAATATAAATAAATCAAATTAATAATTCATATTTAATTGAAAAATAATTTAATATTTTTTTAAAAACATTAAAACTGATATTAAATTTGAACTAAATTAATACAAATTCTAAAATTAAATAAACATTATACATTTTATAGAAATATTACATGAAATTACTAATAAGAAATCTTACACATCTACAAAATTCATAATACATTTCATAGAAATATATTACTGGAAATTACTAATAAAAAATCTTTAAATTAAGATAGTGAATTTTTAGGTAAAATGTGATCAAGACTCTCACACGTGAAAATACAACATTGTCTTCTATAAATTAAAATATAAATCTACAACTATTTTCGAACAAGTGTGATTTTAAAATAGAAAATTTTTAAATAAAATGTTGTCTCTCACACATGAAAATACAACATTGTACTCAATAAGTTAAAATATAAAACTACAACAAACTATCAACGAACAGAAGTTCATTCTTGAGAAATCATAATGGCCGAGACCGACTCGGAGTAAGTCATACTAAAATTAGGACTCCACTTATAACTTTGGGAAATCCCGCTATGGAATGATGTGGAACCTCTCTTTCTGTGATTGTTGAAGGAGAAAATTCCTGATTGTTGAAGCAGAAAACCCATGAAAATTATGGAGCACAGCAACGCCGACTTCCTTCTCTCGACGTCCTGATTATTCTCAATTATGACCTCCCTCACTTTACCGCAACTCTGTGGGATCGAGATGCGTAGAGAGGATAAATATGGTTATTTGACCATCATTAAAGCATAAGAATAATTAATGTGGTGGAGATTTATCAGTATTCCAAAGGATTTTAGCAGTTATCTCATTTAGGTGGACCAATTTAAATGCAAGTATTTGATTTCAAAGAGCTCAGATGACAAAATTCTTCCTACCGTTTACGATTATATGGCAAATTTTTCTAGGTGCTTCAGCAGCCCTGCGCATTTGGGAAATTTTGAAAAGGATGAAGCCCTGAGTGTTAGGTCTGAGAACTTGAGAGAAACCTGCAATATTTACATTTCAACCACTAAAAAGATGTAAATGATTATTTCCATGCACAAAATGAAATTGAACCTGAAAAAGGAAAATAAGGGTACCTTAAATTCACGCCACCAGTGTTATAGATTCATGCTGCCACAGTGTTATCAACCTGCTTCCCGACCATTTCTAAAAGTTAGGCTCTCCATCGGTATCCAAGAGGGAAGGCAAGTTTATTTGAAACAGTGAGCCATTGAAAGACAAAAATCCAGGCCATAAAAATCCAATATTCATGTAGCTATGGGCGGTATTTTGAAAATTCAAAATTTAAATTTCAAATGGCGGGTGCGCGGTATTTTGAAAATTCAAAATTTAAATTTCAAATGGCGGGTGGGGGAGGAGCGGCGGGTGGCGGAAGAGCAGCGCTTGGGGAGGAGGGGCGGAGCGGGCGGGGTCCTCCGCTAACGGCCCGTTACCGTGACAGCTCTCCGTTTCTTATTCGGTTTCGTAGTCGTTTTTCACATCGCCGGAGGGAGGGGGTCGCCGGAGCCCGACGATCGGGAGCTGTCACATCAGCTCCCGATTCGTAGCCATGTTTATGTGTATTATTCCATTTCGACGTGTAGGTGTAGTAAATTATGAGCTTCTACGAACCTCCATCGCAGCTTCGAACATATGTTTGTTTTTGGTCGCTTATGCTTCTAGGTTTGGCAATTACATCCTTCCTCGTGGCGCCAATACAGATGTACTGTCTTACTATGGCTAGTGGCAGGCTTGTGAGACGCATTCGATCATTGACATTTAGCAAAGTTGTTTACCAGGAGATTGGATGGTTCGACGATGTTGAAAATTCAAGGTGAGTAAACGGAGAAACGCTTTGCCTTCTTGTTTGGATGTTGGTGATTGTTCTAACGCCAATTTTCTATTTTCTATTTTCATTTAGTGGTGGTTTAAGTGCAAGATTATCCACAGATGTTGAGTCTGTGCGTAGTGTGGTAGGAGATGCTTTGTCACTCGTTGTTCAAAACGTTTCAACAATTATGGCTGGTATTTCCATAGCGTTTTCAGTGAATTGGAAGTTGGCGCTTTTGATATTAGCACTCGTGCCTCTACTTGGTCTTCAAGGCTGGGTTCAAGTGAAGATACTGCGCGGTTTTGCTGCTTATGCAAAGGTTAGATCTATCACTCTAGTGTACATGTTGCATATTTTTAGTAGATATTTGTTGGAATAATTACCACACTTTTATGGAATCCATAATTTCTAGCCTAATTTCTACCCTGGGGATTCTAGTTACAGGTTTGGGAGTTTACTAACACTTGCCAGTTTTGGTGTAACGACAAACCTCTACATGGTATCAGAGCCTGGACCCAGGTTCAATTACTCGAGCTGCTTTTGAGGGGTGTATTGATTCCACGAACTGCATTAGAGGGAGGGTGTTGGAGTAATCACTGCACCTCTATGGAATCCATAATTTACCGGTTTAGAAATTTACCAACACTTGTGAATTTTGGTGTAACGACAAACCTTTACAATCTCAAAAATATAAATATTAAATTGTGAAATACATTTAATTTCAAACAATAATTCTTTTTTTATTCAAATAATGAGATTGTTACAGCTAACCTATAACAACTATCATTAAACCAGATATATTAAAAAACATAATACCTAACATAAAAATCTCAAAAATATAAATATTAAATTATGAAATACATTTAATTTCAAACAATAAAATTGTTTTTTATTCAAATAATGAGGTTGTTACAGCTAACTTATAACAACTATCATTAAACCAAATATATTAAAAAACATAATACCTAACATGGAAGCCACCCCAAACATGTATCTCCACAAAGTATCATCCACCATTGCAACCATAACATCCACGTTTTGTCATCCTTGCAGCTTGTGAACAAACATCATGCAAATAAGAACTTTGCCTCATGTATTATATTTTGTGCAACTTTGAGATTTCCATAAAGCATTTTTTTGTCAGCTCTTTCAAAACATCAAGTATCGCAAAATCTGTAAGGCAATGCCTCTTTTATCTATATTCAACCATTCTTCATCACTTGTATTTATTGTTCCTCAAACCACAAAATTTCACAATTTTTTACATATTTTTATTGTTACTTTTTATATAAAGATTTAATTATTAAATTTCTCAATATTAAGTATGAAGTGTGGCACATTTATCATAAACTACTTACAAATAAAATAAAAACTTAAAGGGAAGTCATTTATTTCAAAAACTTCTTTTGCTCGAGAACTCTTAAGTGTGGAGTTTTTAGCTTGCTATCTTATTTGCTTAATTCCGGGGAAACTTCACAATTAAGCAAGCTTCAGGAGTTCTAGGATGGGTGACATCTTGCCCACAAGTGATGATTGATGCTCTGTAATCCATTTCACTAATTTCAATCTCACTTTTTCACCACGGGATGTAATGAATGCTAAGTAAACCATTCAAAAATCATGAAAAATTAGTAGTGAACTATTCAAAAATCATGAGAAATTAGTCATAGATAAATGTGAGAGTTAAATCTCAAAAATAATATCTAAAATAAAAACTCTCACACAACTATTAATTTCAGAAAATTTCAATCTCATATAAATTTTTTATAATAAACTAATAATACCTAAATTAACATATTAATAAAAAAATAAATAAACATATATATATATATATCACCAAAAGTATCTTATAAAATGATATTACTTTTCCCTAGTTTCATTAAAATGTTGTTATTAAAAAATAATATTATTAATAAAGTTGCAAACGCTGCCGTTGGAAGCATTCGAATGGTCCCATCCTTTTCTGCAGAGGAGAAGGTGATGAGTCTCTAGGATGAAAAATGCACTGCTCCCTTGAAAAGTGGAATTCAACGGGGAATTGTTAGTGGAGTTGGTCTTGGCCTCGCAAATTTCGTACTCTTCTCAGTATATGCGCTCAGCTTTTGGGTAGGGGTTTGGATGATTGAACACAGGCAAACGACGTTTAACAATTCAGTGTTACGTAGTAACAATTCGTTTCCTCGGAAAATTGAATAATGGGAACGTTATTTTATAAGCCCTAGTGTAAATTTGTAATGCTTGCAGTCAGCTGCAATGATATTCTCTGAGAACTGTGTTTGCCCTTCGGTTATAGTTATATACTAGTCTCATTTTTTTTTTTGTGTTTGTGTCAGGTGTTTATTTCTCTATTAATGGCTGCCTTGGGAGTTTCTGAATCAACAGTCCTGGCCTCTGATATTGGAAAAGTTAAATCATCTATCATTTCAGTATTTAATATTCTTTGATCGATCGTCATAAATTGATGCTAGTGACGTCTCGGGAACTACATTAGAAAATGTGAAAGGTGACATTGAGTTTTTCCATGTCAGCTTCACATATCCTAGGGACCCACACATCCAAATTTTCCGGGACGTAAGCTTCTTTGTCCACTCTAATGTGTTTTCATTCCGTTGATTTCCATCATAAATATACATAATAGGTGCCATTTTTATCTACTTTAATGAATTTGAATGAATATTGTTTAATGACAAACAATTAACTTGTTAATGTTTCTGTTTTGGTTTTTGGGTGGCATAGGTTAAACTCTAAAATATTTTCCAAATTTACAATAATGTTTAATTTTCAAGGTGTATTTATTGTTTTTTATTTTGATAGACTTTTGTTCTTGTTGGAGAAAGTGGAAGTTGAAAATCAACTACCATTTCACTTTTGGAGCGATTCTACAATCCTAACTCAGGCTACATATTGTTTGATGGAGTCTAAATCCAACAACTACAACTTAAGTGGTTGAGGCAACAAATGAGTTTGGTTAGCCAAGAGTCTATCTTGCTAAACGACACAATAAGTCTCTGATGAATAGATTGTAAGAGCTGTCGAGGCTTCCAATTGTCATAATTTCATTTTAGGATTCCTCCAAGGATATGATACATGTATGGGAGAACGCGGGATGTAATTATCTGGAGGTCAAAAGCAACGGATAGCCATTGCAAGAGTCATAATAAGAGACCCTAAGATATTGCTATTAGATGAAACTACAAGTGCCCTAGACATGCCCTAGACATTGAATCTGAATGCATGGTTCAAGATGCATTGGATAAAGTAATGGTGAAAAAGACCACCATTGTTGTTGCACATCATCTTTCCACAATTATGTACGTAGATGTCATAGCTGTGATGAAGAATGGAGTTATTGCAGAGGAGGGAAAACATGCTGCATTGATTGCCAATAGAAATGATTTAACTTCTCTACTTCGTTTCATTTGAACATTGGGGTCAGCTCCATGGTGTTTGTCCATACCAACTTCAATTTAATGCAATTTCTATGAATTTTAAGTAGTAAATTTCAAATGCCATATTTATGTTGCTTCTCTTAATAATCAATCTTTTTCCATGTTGTGTATGCTTATGCTAACTAGTGTTTGTTTATGCTAATTATCACCTCACTCTACCCTTTATTTTTTTGATTAAAATGTTGAAACAATAATGGATATGTTAATATATGGATGTTTGCCTTTTTTTTTAAATGTTGCTAAATTATTATTTTTAACCTACATTTTTATTTTGTATTCGTAAATAAGGCTTGTTGTATATAGTCTATCATCTTTGTAGTAATAGCTGAAATTTTAAATATAAACTATTTTGCACCTCTAAAAACATGTTTACTTTTTCACATTACCTAATGCAATTATTAAAATATTATTCAAATTATCAAATAGAAAATGACATTTTTTTTGCATGAGTTATAAAATTACCATATAAATTATCAAATAACCAATAACACCTTATACACTAACACTATTAATTTTAGAGAAAATAAATTATGCCAATTCATACATCAACAATAATTGTAGTTTATATATATATATATCCTCATTTTCATAGGCTGATTTGCATATATAAGGTGAAAATGCCCATTATATAAAACCAAACAATATCATTTAGAATTCTTAAATTTTCTTCAACCTAATTAGCATTATTTTTCTAATAAATATTGTCAAGTTAGAAAAATAAAAATATATAATTATCCAATTTATTTTACCATAAATGAAATTCTTATCCACAATTAAAAAAACATATATAATATCAGTTTGTTCACAAGCACATCACTTTCAACTACTCCAAACATCGTGTGTATCAAAATCTCATCTACAATTCTTTCCACTTATTTTCTAGAAGCTACTTCCTCCCCACTACTTGACGTCAGTATTCGTACTGAAGCCTATGCTTTTTTAAAATGGGAAATGTTGATGTTTCAGTTATTTTTGTTTCGGTCATTTTCCCTGTCTACAACAGCGCAGAGACTATAGTACTAGATGAACGTTGACCAAACATTAAATTGTTTTGACTCACTACATATGGAATGTTTTAACGAAATTTTGATCAAATATATTAGATTAAACAAACTTTTATCTAAAGTTTTAGTTTCCTCACTTATTGCGTAGAAAACTCTACAGTTTTATTAAACATAAGATAAATAGTTTCACATTTCAATTACATGCTCGTTTAATGCTAAATTACAATTACTTGAAAAATATTTAATGCTTTGCACTCTCCACTGTAAATCTATCCAAATAAGTATCTAAAGCAACTGCTCCAAAGCCACTACATTAGACTTCGTGGCATGTAGCATGCCTTCTACGCATTGCACTTCGTGGCCTGTTGCATGCCTTATCCAAATAAGTATCCAAAGCAACCGCTCCAAAGCCACCGCATTACACTTAGTGGCATGCCTTATACGTTTTCAATTGAAGGAAAGAACTGATAGGTATGTCGCTTCTGCTTTTTCATTTCAAAGATCATTTGAAGGAAGTGTTAGAAAGGGAGAGAGAAGAAACACAATTTAACACACATAAAACATATGAGTTGCGGATCTTCTCTATTGATCTTCAATCTCTCTCAATCACCATGAATACAATAAACCTAGTGAAGGGTATTTATCCTAAATTGCTTGACATGCAAACACTTACCAAACTCGATTTGACCATCACTCACTTAACTGACTCTCTAACTCACTTACCAAATTCATCTATCACACAACACGACTTGCTTACTTAACTGACTGTCTAACTCTTCATGTGAGAGTAATTACCTTAATTTAACAAGAAGAAACTAGTAGGTTTGTGATTGTGATAGCGAAAGGCTATAGTGAGCACTCGGCCTTGCGACAATTAGCAGTGATATTAAGTGAGCGCCCGGTGAAAACTAGCATCAGTCTTCAGTGAGGGCAAGAAGATATTACCCGCGAAAACTAGCATCAATATTCAATGAGGGCGAGAAGATATTACCTGCAAGGTAAAGTACATGGGCAAAGATCAATAAGAAAATAGATTGATAACCTGTAGCCCTCTGTTACCAGAGACCATGGTCATCAATGAAAATGAGAAAAACTAAACTTCTAATCAAATAATTTTCAAAGTGATATAAATATAAGAGTGGAAAAGGAGAAATTTCACATACCACAATGTCTGCAGTGTGGAGATGTAAGAGAGGTGTTGTGCTAGTAATCTCCAAAGAATTTTCAAGGAGATACAAATATAAGAGTGGCAAAGGAGAAATTGCACATACCACAATGTGTGCAGTGTGGAGATGTAACATAGATGTTGTGTTGGTAACCTCCAAAAGAACCAAAATGATTATTTATCCATTGATTTAAGCAATGGAGACAGTTGGAAGAGAAACCAATACCAATACATCAGTTTGTAAATCCCATTTTAGGAATCAACATCACTTCCCTTTTAAATTTGACGTTGCCCAAAGTTTAAGTTCTAAAGCCCACTATTCCAAGCACCAGACAAAGTTCAAGTCTAAACCCTACTCTTCCAATTCTCAAAAGGGAAAAAATTGATGAGTAAACTTGTCCTTTATTATTATTCAATTTTCTCTATAAATTTCTGAATGTTTTTGTGTGTTTTATCCCTCAAGTTCTGAATATTTCTGATTTCTCCATAGTGTTGTCACATCACCGCCCACCTAGAAGAGAAACTCGCTCCATAGTGTTGTCAGAGAAGGGATTTTTGCAATCACCCTCTACATAAAGGAAGCCGATCAAATTGAATAGATGTTGCAGGGCATAAATACAATTTCATTAACAAGGATAGTTATTTAAATATACGCATCAAAGAAATTGTAAATAAACTTCAGAGTGTTGTGGCATTTTCGCTGTCAGTGTTGAAATTACCTAGAGTTTTCATTTCAAACCCTGTAGGAACTACCGCTACCTGCAACCCTTGTTTAACATTACCCATGAAAGTTATAAATTTTATATTTCAGCGTGAAACTTCAAAATTATTGGATTAATGTATCTTTAAAATATTTATAATATATTTGATATTAGTTAATTGTATTATGTACGTCAATCTCATTGTATCATAGAAATCAAATATATTAAATCTTTACACTTGAAATATCGTTTATCAACCTATATTAACTACTTTAATATTTATTGGTTAAAGTTTCAAATTTATTGAATTTTTGGATTGTTCCAATTTGATATTATTAATTATATTATTTACATAAAATCATTAAATCTCTAATATTGAAATAATTTTTATCAATCTATATATATGATTGTGTTAAATAAAACATTTATATTAATATACGATAGATTGATCCATTTTTATTTTATTAAATTTCCTTTTGAAAAGCCAAGATTCTCTTATTAGTCCCGGCTGCACACGGCTGGGACTATTGTAATCGGCTACGGCGATGCTAGCATTAGTCCCGGCCTTTCTTAACCAATGTGTTTAGCGCAAATCAATTTACAATTCTGTATAACCAATGTTTTTTTGTTGCAGATCAATTCACCATCTTATTTGGCCTCTTCCCGAGGCGAGAGGCAAAAACATAGGTTAAATTTAATTTTGGTTTATAAATTTGAAACTAATAAATGCTGGCGAAACTAATGCTAGCATTAGTTTAGGCTCAGGCATTATAGTTTAGCTTTAGCTTGTGTATACAGTGTATGTCATAAGAAACGCTGGCTAAGTTGGTTGCCACTACACCACATGGCAGCTGCATGTAGTAGCCAACTGACCCTTTCACTATTACTCTCGGTTAGTCATCTGTTCTATCTTCTTCACCGTGAAACCGAAAGCCATTTCACTATTACTTGAATGCAGGTAGAAGAAGAGAGTGCTTGACGATGGCTGCCGCTGATTCATCAAATGGAGCTACTACCAATGCTAGTTCTCAGACGGTTCCCAGGAGGAGTCCAGGCCTCCTGCAACTACCTCGCCCTTGCGTTACTCGAAATTCTCACAGGTATCATAAAATTGTTTGTATGATAAATGCACTGGGTATTCATGCAAGGTATAGTTTGTGCTTATGAAAATTCAAAGTATAATGGGCGTCTTCCAGTATTATGCTTAGTAGCAGACTTCCAGTTCTACCTGAGTGACTGGCGGGTTCGCTGTAACTACCTGAGGAACAGTTACAGGATTTTTGGGTAATTGATTCTTGCTTCTTATGATGGTAGATATGAAGCAAAAATTCAACAGCACTGCGTCTGGTTTTGGCATTTCAATGAATGTTCATCTATAGGGATTGCAGAGCCTTCCACAACTTCTGGAACAGCTTCAGAATCCGCCTAGCCCTACTAAAGAAAACAAAAAAATGCCACAATTTACCTATGCACGGGTTTATAAAAAGCCCTACCCTCTTAATAGACTATGGACAGGTTTTATAACAGCAAGAAAATTGTGATAGACTAAGTATCTTGCAATCAGAAAAACGTTTTCTTCATACAGGGCATGGACAGAATTCCACTGGATATATAACTGCAGCAAATTATATGTCAACTTTGCCTAATAGAAGAAGAAAACTAAACCATTAATTCAGAGGAATAAGAGAAGCCAACAATATACAAACAGTTAATTATGTAGCTAGATTATAACATACCTTAGTCAAATGATCATCGCTAAAAATTGTGCCAGAGGGGTTGATTGGATTGATAATAACCATTGCTACTGTGTTGCTGTCTGCTATTGCCAAGTTGATCTAGATCTACCTCCCAATCCCTTTCTGGATCTAAATCATAATGCCTTGCTTCAACGCCTTTGGATGCCAGTAATGCTTCATACAGTGGAAATCCTGGTTTTGGTTGTAGAATGTTTGCACCTTCACAAGCCAAAATTGAGAGAGCCACGTCAATAGCTTGTGAACAGCCACAAATTAGGTAAACATCATCCTCAGACAGCTTATAAGGCAACCAACGAGAAAGATAATCTGCAACCACTCTGAAAGTAAAGCTATGCAGATCAGCATAACGAAGAAGGTTGATTCAGTTTAGAAATTCATAAAATTAGGAATACATAAGCCTGTGGCCCTATGAACTGACTGCCTTAAGAGGTGTTAACCTAGTATGTACAGTAAGCCCTCGTTGTACACTTGCTTTAGTCTTAAGCTGCTGTATAGACGAACTCCTATACTTTGTATTAGCCATAGAGTCTCACTATTAGCTTAGAGTTGATCTTTGCCTTCCAAGAACACAGAAACAAAAACAAAGAAAAATGGTGCGTGGGAGGAAATCGTGGAACATGGGGCTAAGCAGATCACTTGTTAAATAAAGTCCATGGCTTACTCCGGCAGTACTGCAACGTGGGTTGCATGCAGTCATGCGGTGAAGACCCACGACTTTGTATTGTTTTATTTATTTTTATATTTTTAATTATATAATATAGAAATCTCGGGCAAATGGCCCGATGTAACGAGAAGGTTTCACAGGCAAAGATTAGTCAGAGGGTCAGGTTTTCATTAGATGGCTGCTCCTCTCCATGCGCTCCTATTTAACTGTTAAAAAATCATAACTGTGTGTTACTGTTTTGGATTGGTTTTAAAAAGCTTTTTTAAAAATTCTAATGCTTGGATGCTGCAATGTACATATATAATCTAATGTTAAGGTAATCTCAGTGCTTTGACAATAATGTGCTTGTGTTTATTGAGTGTAGTGGGCAGGGAAACTGGCAATTTTGAGGCCGATGATCCAAACAAATTGCTCAATGATTCGGATGGGGATATGCACAAAGAAGAGTCCAAGATGCTTGCTGCATGGAAGGAATATCATCTGCGAGCTTTCAAGGTGATGGATAAAGAACTGAAGCTGCATCGAATTTTGGATTGCTTGTGCAGTGGAACGACTGCCGTGACCATCATCAAAAATGTATGAAAGCATTTATGCATCCTAATTGCGATTCCCATATTTCAATGAGCTGACCCATGTATGGTTAGGGCCCGGCCCGCCTTCATTATCTTTTGACATTTCTTCAAGAGTTGGATCCTTCAGCTCCTTCAATTGCTAGAATATCAACACGAGGTTTAGCATGCCTGCAGTACTGACGAAGTCATTAAAATAATACATTTGATTGGAGCCTATTCCTACAAAATATTCTATTACAGTAAGTTCCTTCAGCGTATTTATTTTAATTCTTGCTTACATAGTTTAGGAAAGTTGTTCATGATAATTGTTCCGTTTGTAATATTGGACTGCACAATATTCATGAATGAATTGCGGTTTAGTCTCAAAAATTGAGAAAGCCACTTTGTACGGACTGTGTATGGTTGTGGTTTGTAACAGAGCACTCCAATTTCCCCAAAAACATCTCCGGGCTAGGAATGCCCAAGAATCTGGAATACAGAAGGAATAAATTTACAACTTAAACTAATTGAATTATTTAATTTTGTAATTTTAAAGCACTGTAGAGACATCCAATGTCCGAGGAAAAACAAAGTAAGTTTTTCAACAAGAAAAATACTAAATCTAGTTTATATTTTGTAACAGGACAAAAACAAGGTGTTCCACATAGCATATTGCTTACAGAAACTTCTGCATTCAAAAAACTATTTGAAGATAATTTAAGAAAGGGAATAAAGCAAACCACTGATAAAATTCTGAAAGCGTTCAAAAAGATACCCACCACAGCACCTGACACTAACACATAAAAATCTATGGGTGCTTCATTTCTCAAAATGACATCCTCTCTCGGGGGAAAGTACCCTGCCTTCATCTCTGAAACCTTTCCAACCATAAGAAACTATCTGGTCATTTCTTTCTTCATGTTATTCTATTGAAGTCCACTATCAAAGACAAAACCAACAAAGGTCTTTCTTATCATAAGTACAGGGCATTTCCCAGCTGAAAAAGGAAAAGATACACTTTATCAACAATTGGGAAAAACAAGTAGTTTGCAATATTTGTACGGTTTGCCTTTGGAAGATCATTCAAAGTTTCTTCTTCCTGCAAGCCCTCTGTTCTAAATTTCAGGCAGAAATGTGCTAACATTTGATCTTGTACTTGCGGTTACAGCCGATTCTGAAAAGAAAAGCTTGATGTTGCCTGAATTGTGTCCCTCTGCAATTGAAATCAAAGTCATATTTTACTATTAGCTGGCAATTTTGTATTGAAAAGGGAAAATATGTACATTTAACTTTCCTAAACACAAACCGATTTGAAACATTTTACTTACAAATCTCCTGGTCCTTCTTGTGCCATGAACAACTAAATTTTTCATGTTTCCTATCAAATATGCAGTCAGGCCCAGATTAAACAACATGTAGAAGATATCAAACATCATTTCGCTAGTATTTTGAGCATGCAGATCTCCATACCCAACAATGGTCAGAGTGGTAATGGAAAAATATATTGCAGTACCATAGCGAATCCATAGGCTTTCTTTAGCAAAATCTGGACTTGCAGCACCAATCCATGTCCTGGTCGGATTACGATATCTAGCAGCAAGCAGATAGTAAAAGCATCCAGCACAATGAACTGCAAACAGTGTTACCTGCACAGTAGAGCCAATACGGCTTCAATCTCATTCTGGATTAACACTATTAACACTATTTGCAATTATAGATTGCTTATGGTGTTCCACTTAATTCAGGAAAAATAGGATTCCTGGTGTTTAACTTACACAAATGAGCTTTGCGCAGCGTGTAAGGAAATAGTGGGGTATTTTGGCTTCAGAGTCACTGGCTCTCGTACTTTTATTTTCTCAGTGGCAGGGACTTGCTGCTTCGCAGCCTCCCT
>JAXQQM020059285.1:0-43265 GCA_034641835.2 Pinus albicaulis | reverse complement strand
TGTGGCCATTTATGTGATGACCCGAGGAAGTCGATTTTAACTCTCTAACTGCTTTTGGGATGCATGTACTGAGAAACTTTTGGTAGAGTCGCAGGCTTCCTTATCGATCTCTTTGTGGTGTCCTTTGGGACTTCATCACCTGTGTTGCATCACCTATATTGTCTTTTCTTGGGACAAAAAATTGATCGGAAGGTAGTTTTGTCTTGAGAGTCCATTTGTTTTATTTGTAGCGGCGGTATAGACGATGGATGGAAATTCCGCCCCTCTAGGGAGGGAATCATTGAGAAAAAGTCTCTGTCGTTAATGCAGAATCTGCCACCGTCCGTAGCAAGTCCTAAGTCGTGTTTGTGTCATTCCTGGGATTCGTCATCTAGCATTCTTCATCCTTGCCTGCGTGATATTTTATCTTTAATACCATGCATAAAAATTATTGGAATTTTATTTTCACAAACATGATATTTTATCTTTAATGTCATCCTTGGATTTTTAAGGCTTTTCAGAGACACAATAATAGATTATATTTAATACCATGCCTAAAAATCGTTGGAATTTTAAGACTTGATATTTGAACTTTAATGCCATGTTTATCATTGAAATTTTAAGGTTTTTCAGAGTCATGATTTTTTATCTTTAATGTCATTATTAAAAATTGATGGCAATTTGCCCCGAAAAGAAAAAAACGTTATTCCAACATTAACACTTTTTGTTTTGAAGGTGTTTTTTACACACAAAAAATTGATGACATTATTCCAGCATCAACACTTTTCGTTTTTAGGTTGTTTTTTGCACACAAAAAATTGGCGATGTTATTCCACCATCAACACTTTTTGTTTTGAGGGTGTTATTTCAATCCTTTTTTCAAGAAAAAAATTGGTTTTTAGCATAGTTTAAAAAAAATATTGAAATTTGACCCTAAAAAACATAGTGCATTTTGGAAGACACACTTTTCCTTTTTGGGTTGTTTTTTCATGCTTTTTTAGTGTTTTTGGGCTAGAGTTTTCATTTTGAGGTAATAGTTCCAGTTTGATCGGTAACTGTGTTAGGAGCAGAGGAGTGACAGGGCGGCAATTGTGCTTAAGCTATCTGTGAGGAAGGCACCCACCTGGCTGTGGTTTTTGTGGCTCTCTCAGCTTGCTAAGGGGTCGAGGTCAATGACGGTAGGGGAGATAACCATAGCGTGGTGTTGGCTCGGGCTCAGGGGCCAATTCAGCCTAGCAGCAGTTTGATGTGTCTGCGGGTGGAGGCTCCTCTCCACCAGTGGTAGCAGTGTAAAAGAGGCAGTCAGGCTGGCAGTAGCATTCTGTGTTGTGGCTGCAGGTGGCTGGACGAGGGGTAGTGACCTGTGTGACTACTCTGCTGGGCAAAGGGTTGCACTCTGAGTGGGTAATTAGAGCCATAGCCAGGAAGTAGCTAGGCGCGAGAGAGAGAAGCTCATGCCACGAGAACGTGGATGTGCATGCAGAGGAGGACTCAGTCGCAGAATGGAGGAGCGCAAGACAAATGGGGACCTGAGCTCGGATTCATAATCCACCGAGAGCCAGCATTCATTAGATGCCATGGAGGTCTCTCCAGCCTGGTCGCATAGTCAAGTTGACATTTTGTCCTCCTTGGACATGATTTCAGCTCAATTGCAAGAAATCCATATCAACCTGGATAACATGCGGGAACAAAGGTATGAAGAATGAAATGAGGTCTTTGCTTATATAAATGATAACCAACATATCAAAAATGAAACTCTAGATGCTCTGGAGAGTTGTGTCGTCAACTAAGGTGCTCCCATGACTACCTCCGAGCACTAGAGATCCATATTGAGCACATCGACTACCATGTGAACAACCATGTCGGTTTCTTTATAGGGCCACCAGCAGCCCCCCTTAATCCTCCTCCATGAAGCTTTGTAATTACTTGTTTTTGGTTAGTTTTGTGTTAGAAATAACTAGTGGCACCATATGCCCTGGTGCACCCCCAAGTCAAGTTTGGCCTTTTTTTGCCACTCGGGTTTCTTAGATGTATCATAGCATTGTTGTCTTCTGATGTAAATTTTGATATGATAATATAATCTAGACTTTTACCAACAAATATATATATATATATATATATATATATATATATATATCTACTTTGGTAGCCATTGTCTCACTTAATCCATACTCTGTAGTGAAATCAACCTTATTATAAAATTTGGGCCTGACCAATGTGTACAATAATTTTTTTATGCAAAACAACAAGTAAAATTAATTTTCTAAAATTTCATACTTGGAACAATTTATCCCATGGATCTATTTTCACCCTAGTAATTTCTTAGGTAATGGGATTTTGATTTATAGTTAAAGAAAACTAGGGGTAACCAAGAACCTCTTTTGAAATCTAGGATCTAGCCTTCCTAAATTCCGGAGAGGGATCTCTCCTCAAGATTTAGCTTGATTTTTGTTATAATATTTTAGGCTAGGTATGATTGGACAATTGGTTTGTTTTGAATGTTTGGTGGGAATAAAAGGTACATCAAGGTAAACCATAGAGGGATCTACCAGACCATTGGGCTATGGAGTCAACTTCTTGGCAAGCAGAGCTAGGAAATAAGGTCAAAAGAGAAGATGTACTAAGGGCAGGGTAGATGACCTTCAAAGGGTTTGGAAATAATATTTTTGATGAAATGGCAAGATCTGAACAAAAGGGAAATGAAGGATCCTTAAGTTACAGAAATGAAGATGAAAGAAAGGGGTCAAACATGGACTAAGATAATTTAAGAATTATTAAGTCTGGTTATCAGCAGAAAACATATCAATGAATAACTAGTAAAAAATAGGGAGCTTTTGACACTAATCCTGTATAAATCCTCCTTGTTAAACTTTCAAGACAGAAAACATGTAAATGTATGTATGGAACTTAGAAAAATAAACAATGAAAACAGGAAAACACTTGACTTATCTGATCAGCACAAGAATCCTAAGTTATGATGTATGTTTGACTTAGTTCCAGTCTGTTGCTTTTTAAATCAACTCACACAAACTCCAATGTATTCAGCAAAAATGTCTATAGTAGTCTTGACAAATTTTATTCCACCCTAAATACTTCGAAGAGTGAATTATTTATACAAAATTATTACAAAATATCTGAGAGACATGTAGGAATATCTCTAGGAAAAAATAAAGATTATTACATAAAAAGAGGGACAGCTGCAAAACAAACTGGCAAGTTGTCCTCTTGTCAAGGAAAATAGAACTGATTTATCTTATCAAAATTGATTTTTTTCTTTGTTGTAGATGGTTGCTGGCACTTGGAAACAATATCTTGTTAGAAGATAACTTGGAAGACAATCTTTCCAATTTATATTCTTTAACTTGTGCTTCACCTCTGATACTCTTTCACGTTGCCACTTTTTTACTTTACTGCTGTAAAATGAAGAATTACCATAGTAAACATTGATTTCACTGTTTTATTCCCAGATACTCTTTGACTCTCCTCTTTCTCCTGATACACTTTTACTGCAAAATTTTACCCTTTGATAACTGTAAAAATGAAAGATATGACTGCATTTTTTCTGCTCTGTTTGCATGTTGTTATATCAAATCAGTGAATTCCTGTCATTGCTGATCACTTGGTATTTTCAGGCTTTTTAGTTTTCTGTAGCTTTCATCAGCCTCAGTGTACTTTGCAAAGTTTGGCTTGACAATGAAGATGTGCTTAATTTCATTTTAAATAAAAAATAAGTTCTCAAAGTATTCTACGATAACTTTGCCAGTTGGGGAACCTGGTGGCAGAGGCTTGTTCACCTGTTCTTTGGCATATGCTCTGATCTTCTTGTCATAATCTGTCTGAACCATTAGTTTTTCATTGAAGCCATGAATGTTTGGAAGGCCTGCTTGTGTTAATATAGTGTATTTGGCCAAGAAATTTGTTATTGAAAAGTTCATTTCTTTGCATATTTCCTCCAAACTAATCATTACATTCCTTTTACTTAGGACCTTTTTTATTTGTAGTATGGTTTCATTCCTATCCTGAATTTTCAGTTCTTCAAGCTCTTCTCTATTTTTATTGTTTAGAAATGTAATCAGCTTTAAAGCTTGAGATGGCTTATCAGCAAGCTCCTCTTTTGTTTGTTGAATTTCTACTTGTGCTGCTTTGAATAGATCTCTTTGTTCATAAATGATTTGAATGGAAGGCCACCGTAGATGTATGCCTCGAATTATGTTATTCCAAAGATGGTTTTTTATATATTTTACCTGTTCACTGAAGTTTACCTCTTTCTTCAAATTCTTCACCTATTCTTCTAAGGCCTTTACTCTTTGTTCATGTCCTTTAGAAGTTATCAAATCATTCTTGTATGAGGATTCAAGATCTTTATTTTCCTTTTTTAACTTATTGATCTCAGTGTTCTTAAGGGACATTTATTCCATAGATATAACTAGGTCTGTTGTATCTGTTACTTTTTGTACATGTGATGTAGATGATGCAGTGGCAGAGGTATCTATAGATGTTATTGACACTGCAGTTGCAAATACTCCTTTTGGTGCCAAATTCTCTACCAGTGTAGACGGAATAGCAGTACTGAAAGTTGAAATGACTGTAGGAATGGAGACTTCATTTTCTCTTTTCAATGTTTCATTTTCCTTCATCAAAGTTTCTGTCTGATTCTCCATTTCTTTGATTTGGGCTGTCATTTGCAGTACTAGTTGCATAGTATCATCCTTTTATTTTTGTTGTTGAAGAATCTCCTTTGCCTGTGGATGCTCACTCTGTGGAAGTTTAAGTTGCTTTCTCAAGGCAGCAATATCTTCATTCTTTTGCCTTATGAAAGTTTTAGCAACTTCAATATTGGAGGGATCCACTCTAGTTTCTATCACCAAATCTTCTAAGGACTTGATCCTCAAATCCTTAGCATGTAGAGATGCTTTATCTAATTTCATTTGAGTTTGTAAATTAGATACAGTCTTTTGAAGCATGGTAGGACTCATAGTTTTGTTAACCACTTTTGAATAAAGCATTTCAGTGGTACTTCTGTGGAATTCAATCTGGTCTAATTCATGTATGGTATCAGTGTCCATCTCTACATCTGTTTTAGTATAATCAGCAATTGACTTTAGATCTGCAATGGTGGGTTTCAGAAATGACATGATCATCTTGTTGGTGGAGTAATCAAAAGCAGTAAGCAATCTATCTTTATTTCCTAGCTTTTCTTTAAGGAATTTACAATAAACCTTATTCTTAATTTCCTCATTTCTTTCACTGATCTGTTTGAATTTCTTCTGAATGTCTGAATCTGTCTCTTCTATTGCTTTGGAAGAGGAGGGAACTTCTGAATTTACCTACATTTCTACTATTTCTCTGTCCTGTTCCTGTGTTGAAATCTGATCCTTCTGAATTTCTGTTAGGGTCATTCACAATTATAGTGGCTTCATCATTGTCTAACCAGTGATCATCATTGACTTCAATAGCTTTGTTTTTCTAAGCATCAGTGATTTTTTCCCTTTTGTTGTAAATAATTTTGAACTTATTTTGTGCAATGGTTTCTGCTGTATAGCCTTCTTCATTCCTGGTCCTTTTGTTTGAAGCTTCTGTCTGCTCAGTAACTGTTATTTCCTGTGAATTATCTGTTTGTCTCTCCTTCTCTGTATTGGTAGAAGGATCAATCAATTTAGTTTCTACCCATTCCATGTGATTTGCATATTTTTCAATTTCGGGTCTAGACTCATGAAAGAATGGTGTTAATTTACATTTGACCCTTATGTTACTCAAAATGCCTTGAGGATCATAGTTCCAATAAAAGATTTCTTGGAACTTGAATTCTGACAATTTGCTGACTATTTCTTTCAAGGCATCCCTATTGTTTATTATGAAGGGACCTATTTGATTTTTGAGCCTAAACTGTGTCTTCTTTTTGGAAGCCATAAAATTCACTGCATCTGCATTCAAAATTTGTCTTAAGTACTCCAAAGAAAAAACCTTGATAGTTAGAAATTTGGGCAATTTATAAGGGGCCAAGTTTGCTCCAAATATTCTTAGTTCTGTGTAGTTTTCATATAGATACCAATCACCTACTTTGCAATTTTCAGACAACTGTAGAATTCTCTTTATTTCTTCATTAACCCTTGATTGCTCTGTCTTGTTCAATAAACTCATGGCTGGTCTTATAAACAAATCTGTGAAGTCCTTGTAGCTGAATTCATTTCCATCTCTTATGAGTAAAGAAGTCCAGACTATCACTAAAATAGGTTTACCTTCAACATCCATCTTCTATAATGAAATTGGGAACTGTTCTGCTTGGAAAAATAGGAAGAGGTGAAATAGATAGGATGAATATTTAAACACTCCTTCCTCAGACAATTTGGTCAACTGATAGTGCCTGTTGTCAGCAATGAATTTAGCAAAGTTAAATATCATTACAGGATTTTTCCCTTGGGATAAAGTTGAAATAAAGCCAATAATTGATGCATCCATGAACTCATCATTAGAGTAACCTAGTATGAAGGAAAGAATAGATATGATTTGTCTGGAAGATTCAGGAAAATCAGATGTGGAATATGGTGGATTTACTTTTGGGAAATCAACATGAGTAGGCATGAAATTTTGCAGAATCATAAACTTTTTAGGGAAATATAAGTCTAGGTACAACTGAGTCAAATCTTCAATGGATAATGAGACTACTCTTGGATCATGGTTCAGCTGGAGCATCCGATTAATGGATTCTTCAGTTATAGAAAACAAGACTTCTCTATCTTTGTTTACAATACATCTCTGGTCAGGGACATAGTGTAATTGGCATAATCTAATTAAGTCTTGAGTTGGATGAGTGATTGGGACCACATATTTAGGGAAGTTTGAATCCCATAAAGATATATCATTTTCAACTTTCTTCACAGATTTCTTGTGACACCAGTTATGCACTTCAAGTAAATCAAACTCTAATGTAGCATCAGTAATTATGTAGTCTAAATCAACTAAGGAACTGCTCTCTTCAGAAATAAAAGGTGGTTGTAAAGGTCTAACCACTTAAGTAGAGTCTGTTGTTAGGGCTGGGGTAGGCTTATTTATCTTAGCAGGTTCAAGGAGTGGAAGCTTGCTTAAGGCAGCTTTTTGGGCTTTAGAACCTCCAGTCTTAGGGATGACCTATTTTCTTGTCATTTATAAGAAAACTAAGCAAGATCAGACTGTTTTCTTAGTTAATTTTTTGAAAACAGGGGATAATTGAGCAAATATGGGTGAAACTTGGGAATCTGGGCAAGGGTTTTGGGATGAAAACATAGGTCTTCAAGGTGCAGAAGACTGAAACAGGGGTTCAATGGCTCTTGGGATAATTTTAATCAAATTGAACCGTGAAAATTGCCTTTAGACAGCCGAAAATGGCCTTAAAACAGAGTTAGGAGAAATGGCAAATTCTAGAAAAAATTTGCCAAGGTTCGCCCTCTTTTTTCAAGGTTTGGGTATTTCTCAGCTAGAAATTTAGGTCTCTGTAGCTTAATTCATCTGTTTTAATAGTCAATATGTGAAAATTGCCTTTGAATTTGTGAATTTGTAGGTTGGAATATTGAAAAATACCTTTGTAGGTATTTTGGTGGTCGAGAAGAGTTTTTGTTTGTATCATCTTGAAACTGGATGTTATGACTCAGTGGAAAGCGTCAAGAGTCATTTAAATGCAGTCTCTCTGGTGAAATTCCGCTTCAAGGGGAGAAATTGGCTAGCAAAGTTTTAAGTTTCAATCACATAGTTGGGCACAGGCTAAATTAGTTGGGGAGGTAAATAATACACAAAACAATGCAATATTTAGGTTAAAAACTTTTAACATCAAACACTGTTCATGTCATTAATTAAAGGTTCCTTCAATGGGGGGAGGCGGATTCTCTTTGAATGCGAAAACAACTTGGTGGTTTTCGCGTTGGTTTGGGATGGTAAGCAGTTTTGGGCAATTGGAGTGCAATCGAATAGAATTTAGACACGTAGCAATGGGTGGTTTGGAAAAACTACTTTTATCGCATGATTTTTGATAAACATCGACCGATTACTTTCGGAGCGTGATATGGAACACGCACCGTTGGATTTGTTCATATGATGTGAACGGTTGAGATTGCTTTTTAAGCTGTGGGAAAAGGTAAGGGCGATCGAGATGTAATATAAGCCGTTGATATGAGAGGATAGATATACAGTCTAGGTTTAACGCGGCATTAGGAAAGGAATATAGTGGTGGGGTATGTCAACTGGGTATCGCGTTAATTTAGGACCGTTGGATTAGAAGTTTATGATTGATCGGGCGGCTATGGATAACTTGTGGGGGCGCCAGGCTACATTATTTGGAAAAAGGATTCATGTACATAAACCAATTTTATATATAAGGTAAAAGCACATGAGGTGGATTAATGTGTTAACCAGGGTTTAAGATTAGTGTATATAGTGTGAGGCTATTTACAAGGTAGAATAATTTATTCGGGAAATGGGATTGGGGAATATATTTTTTGATTTAAACATATATAAAATATGTATAAAGCATTTTTTGCATATTATTTTTATTATATAGTAATAGATTATGGAGGTGTCTATTTACTATAAGGGCGAAAATACTTATATGGTTAGTTTTTATGTCAAAGGGACAGTTTCGAGATTTAATTTAAACATGTGATTAATAACTTTGACATAAAAAGCTTATAATAAGGGGTTTTTTTGGGGATATTAAATTAAAAGGTGTTATATTAATAGGACTAGGATATTTTATAGGGATTTAATAAAATAAGTTAGGTGTTAATATGAAAAGGGATAATGAATACTCAAAAATTCATAAAGAAAACTAAGGAAAGTGAAAATTAGAATAAAGTTTAGCTTTCATAACTCATTCACTTTTACTTAGTATATCATGTTTTTTTGAGGGTTTTATGCTTTGTAAAATGGAGGAAGTTAATCAAATGGGCCTTTATGTAACATTCAAGTAAGAAAAGAGTTCTCACTTATGAAGTTAAATGGTGATGAGTGCATGAAGGGTAATTGATGCGATGTCCAGGATTAATGTAGAAACTTGATATTTTCAACTAATTAGTTATTGAGCCTTGGGTCTGGTTCCAACATAAGTCAATGAAATGCCTTGAGCCTCTCTGACTGATAGTCTAGAATGTTAAATAACTATGGGGAAGGGAAATTAGTTATTTATAGCCTGGTGAAAGATATTTACAATGGGTTTCCAACATTTCTTCTACCTACCCAGTATTATCTTCTAACATTTTTTCTTCTATTTTAATCAGGTGAATTTGAGCTAGCAACCTTACAATATTTTATTCCTTTTGAAAGCAGTAAACTATCTAATTCTAAACTTATTTCATCCAAGAATCCAGATTAAACTGTTGGATTTTTTTATTCTCTACCTAACTACTGAATTGTCATGATTAAACTGTATGACAATTCTTCATTCACTATCTACAACATTTGAAATTGAAAGATGACAAGTCAAGATTAAATTGTTCAACTCATCATAGATTATGACATTTATTGACACTCTGCCATAATCAACTGCAAAAGTAAAAGTAGTGGCTTTTAGACTTGCACACTTTCATTTTTTATTCATCTTTTTTCTTTTGGGGTATATTATTTTTTCTAAGTCCTTTGATCTTTCTTTTAGGACTTATTACCCTCTTTTTAATTTTTTTGATTTTTTACAAAATATGGGAAAATAACTTGCATAAAGCAAAGTTTGTACATATTTACAAGACTACCATCAGTCAAGTCAAAATTATGAATCCTATATTTATAGGTTACTAACATCGGCTTCACTTGGGGATGGCATTCCTGGTGGAATGTCAGGAACTTTGAGATCAATAGCCTTCAACTTTAACCTTGATGATCTTGTAATTGTCTTCTGATTTTTGCAACAATTCATACTTATGATATTTTATACTGCAAAGCTTAGGGCCTTCTCTTCGGGCTTCAACTTTGTAGATAAAATTTCCAATCCAATCTACACACTTGCAATGAATATTTACAATGATAAAATTCAATGAATCTAACTGGTGACTGACTCAGAAGAATAGTAGTTTTTCAGCGTCCTACCATTCACTGGTGCTTCTTGAAGTTCAGTTCCATCCAAATTCTTGATGAAAAAAGAATTGTTACCTCTGTAACCATATATCACATAAGGTACTTTCCATAGAAATTCAAACTTTCCATCTTTGCCTTTGTTCTCTCTCCGTGAATCCCATCTCAAAACTTGATCGCCAATGTAAAAATCATTTTCTTTACTTCTTTTGTCAAAAATATTTTTAATTTTATCATGTAGAACTTGAGATCTTTCATAAACTTCCTCCTTAGTTTGTTGAAGATGTATGATTTCATTAATTCTTCATTGAATATCATTTGTTTCCACGTGTGATTCCTGAATGATCTTCATGACTGGAACACCCAAGGAAGAGGGGAAAACTGCATCCATTCCATAGACAATCTGATAAGGTGAAGTTCCAATAGACTTCTTTGTGGTAAGTCTATCAGCCCATAAGGCATAGACTAGCTTTTTGTTCCAGGTCTTCTTGTTTTCTTGAAGTAATTTTTTGATGATATTGATTAAGCCTTTGTTTGATGATTCAGCTAAACCATTACCCTGGGGATAATAAGCAGTAGAATGACCTAAGGTAATATGGTATTTATGACAGAAAGAAATCATTTTCTTGGATTTGAATGCAGTTGCATTATCAGTAATAATCTTCTGTGGGCATCCAAATCTTGACAAAATATTACTTTCTATAAATGAGAAAATAACTGAATCAGTGGCTTGCCTAGTGGGAATGTCTTCTATCCACTTGGAAAAATAATTTGTAGCAGTTAAAATCCATTTATGTTGGCTTGAGGATGGAGGGTGGATTTCACCAATAAAGTCTAACCCGCATTGTTGAAATGCCTTTTCAGTAGATATAGGCTTAAGAGGTAAGGGAAATATTTTCTTTTTCCCATCAAAAATTTGACATTTATGATAGGAGGTAACAATTTTTTTTACATCAGAAAATAAAGTTGGCCAGTAGAAACCAGCTCTCAGTATTTTTTCTGTTGTACTCTTCCAGTATAAGTGGCCTCCACAATCACTTGCATGAAATTCCTCAAGAATTTTGTTAGCATCTAATTTTAATAAACAATTTAGTAAAATCCCACTATTTTCTTTCCAATAAAGTGCATTATTTAGTATACAAAACCTCATTGATTTTTGTTTGATGAATCTGGCTTTGGTTTTAGTTAACCTAGGAGGATATTGTAAATGTGTGAGTACAAAGATAATATCAGAGTACCATGGTGAGTCTAGATAGGCTTCACTGATCAATGGAGTCGCCATCTCCTCTTGGTCATCTATCTGTGCAATGAAATTTATATCTAAAGAATTACAATTGGATTCAGCCATCAATCTGGCTAAACCTTGTCCTTTAATAAGATTTGTAGGTTTTATTTCCAGATCATATTCAAGGATAGTGGCAATCAACTTTCCTCTCCTACCATCAGGTCCATCTTGTGTCAGAATATCTTTGATTACAGCATTGGGGACATATGCAATGATGTGGGAATGGAGTATGTAAACTTTGAAATCCTTTATGGATTTAACCAAGGATAAAGCTTGTTTTTCCATTATATTGTACTTCAGAGGTGCATCTCTAAGGGCTTTACTAAAAAATTTAATTGGATGTTCAAAACCTTGGTTGTTTTTCTGCAGTAGGTCTGCAGCTATGGTATGTTATGAGGCGAATGAAAAGATTATGAAATCTTTTGTACAATTTGGGCTGATTAGCACTGGTGCTTTTGTCAAGGCCTGTTTTATGGATTCGAAAGATTGTTTGGCTTTTACAATCCATTTTATTGCAGAGTCCTTTTTAAGCATATTGTTGAGTTCTTTTACGATTTCAGCCAGGTTAGAGATAAATCTTCTTAAAAATTTGATTTTACCCAAGAATTCTTGAAGTTCTTTTATGTTCCTTGGTGGTTGAATGTTCAAAATAGCTTCAATTGTTGCAGGGTCTATTCTAATGCCTTCCTTGGAGATGATGTGTCCTAATATTTTTCCTTCTTCTAGTCTGAAAAGAGTCTTTTTAGGATTTAGGGATACACCATATTTTCTACACTTGATAAATACTTGTCTCAGGTGATCCAAGTGTTCATCATTTGTTTTTGAAAAGACAGTAATATCATCAAGATAGATAACTAAAAATTCATGGATCTCCTTAGCAAAGGCAATATCCATGGCCCTTTGAAATGTAGCTCCTGCATTTTTCAATCGAAAAGGCATTTCCACATACATGAAAGTTCCCCAAGGAGTGGTAAACGCAGTTTTCGTTTGATCATCTTCATGAACTAGAATTTGATTATAACCAGAGAAACCATCTAGTAAAGAATTTCTTGAAGAACCTGCCACCCTCTGCAAAATATGGTCCATTTTAAGCAAGGGGTAATGTCTTTCAAAGAAGATTTATTGAGATTTCTGAATTCTATACATCGTCAAATTTCTCCTATTTTATTTCTGGTGGGAACTAGGTTAGAAACCCAATTAGAATGCCTGTCTGGTGAAATTATTTGTGCATCAAACATTCTTTTGACCTCTTTCTCGATTAAAGGTAACAACATTGGATTAATCCTTCTTAATTTTTGTTGAAAAGGTTTTTGATTTTCTTTCAAAGGAATCTTATGTTGAATTATGTCTTTGTTGTAAGTTTTTAGATCTTCGTAACCCGATGCAAAGACATCTTGATATTCTTTCAAAAGTTCTATATATTTAACCTTTTCTTCTGATGGTAAGGATTTTGACATTTTGATTATTTTTGGTTTTTCTTTTGTTCCTATGTTACACTCTTCAATATCAGACCTGGCTGGTTCCATTTTTGGCTTTTTGGGAACATCATTGGAATCAAACAAGTCTTCTAAGGGAGTCAAACCCTTTGGTAAAATGTTATGTTTCAAATCTATCAAATCTATCTCATCTTCAATCATTTCCTCTATATCTACTTTTTCCAAGTCATCTATGTCACTTTGAGTAAATATCGCGGGTTTATCAAAAGTATGTACATCTAAATCATCTATTTGAAAAAAAATTGAATCTATGTTACAAGGTGAATCTATATTACAATCATTATCAATTTGGAAATTCTGAAATTTTCCCTCATTGTTCAAAAAGTGATAGATTTTTTCATATTTTGAAAAAATTTGCCAGTATTTTACATTATCTAGGACAATAGGTCTATGTTTGATTTCAGCAGTGTATTTTTGTATTGGTGAAAATGGAATTTTGCAAGTGCTAGCAAAGGTTGCTAAACAATGGGCTTGTAAATTCTGTTTTCTAGGAATAATGGAAAACTTGCATTCTAACAAATCTTTAACCAAATCTGTTGTTGTGTCCCTGTATCTGGCCAATCTGGGATTGTGAACAGAGTATTCTGCGTTTATTTGTTTGATAACTAACTCCGAATCTCCCATGATAAATATCCTTTGACCTCCCAATTTTCTAATGATTTGAAGACCTAAGATTAAAGCTTCATATTCAGCCATGTTATTGGTGCATTTGAAATTCAATCTAAAGGCATGCCCTTGGGAATGGCTAGTTTCAATGTTGGTGATCCACACACCAACACCAGCTCCTGATTTATTCACTGAACCATCAAAATATAAATTCCATAAAGCTTCATGACCAATGTAATTCTCCATTATTTTAGGTTTTATATCAGTAAGTTCAGTTTGGATATTATTATGGTCAGAGTTACAAAGAATAAAGGAATCAAGATCAGTGGGAGTTGAATAGATTGGATAGTTGGTAGGTCTTTCAGCATTTCTGATCATAAACTTTATTAAGGTTTCTCTGTATAGCTTTTTGGGTTGTCCAAATACCAAGATAGTGGCATAAATCATGTCAAGTTGTAGAGATCCCTGCAAATTTGCTCCCCATGAGCAAGAAAGAAGCATGCCATACTTTGGTGGGATATCAGCTACCACAACATCCATGATCATGCTTTTACCAAGATATTGGACCAAGTTCACACACAAATATTTAATCAATCCTATGCATTGAACTTTAGATGAATCAAATGAGAACAAGTCTTTATATGGTTGGGTTATGTCTAGATTCAGGGTTTACATTATTTCTTTGGGCATTAGATTATGGGAAGCTCCAGTATCTAGCATTGTATTGTGTAATATCTGATCATGTATAGTAAGACTTAAGTAAAATGGAGGTACTGACCCATCTGAATGCTTACCATCTACATTTGGACCAAATATTAATTCAGGTCTATCATCACTCATATTAATTGTATCCTCATTTTCATTTACATTCAATGTTTCAGTAATAATAGATCTATACAAGTCATTTTTAGCCAATTCAGTTAAGGGAATGGCTATCTTCAACTTAGATATTTCAGATTGAATATTAAATGTTGACTGAGATTTGATAGCTTGAATTAATTCATCTTTTGGAATTATTGTTTGGGATGATTTTTCTTGGGTTTCACCAGTTGTTTTACTGTTTCCAGTTTGAGTCTATTGATTACTGTTGTCTTTATTTCTTTTTTCAAAGGCAGTTTGAGTAGAAGTAGAAGCTTTATCAGTTTTTGAACTATCAACCAAAGGCTTTGTTTGAGTGTCATTTTTAGAACTTGTTGATTTAGAATCAGTAGAAGTTTTCTTGGGATATGGGATGGTTGTTTTCACTGAATTAGATGATTGAACAATTTGATCAGTGATATCAACAATATTTGGACTTGAGGGATTGGATTTTTGTTTATTCTCTCTAGGGAGAATTTGCAAAACTTTGTTTTTTGGAGTTTCATCCTTATTTTTACTCTGGTTTGAAGAAGATGTTTTGTTAGAAGGATCATTGGTTTTCTTGCTTCGAAGGTTATATTGACTATGAATTTCGTTTATAGCAGAATCATAACCTTGTTTAAAATCAAAAGATTCATTAGAATCTAGTCTGAGTTGTTGAAGCTCAACTATTTCTAAATCTTCCTGTGTGAGGGAAAGGGTATTACTTTCATCTATCCCCATTACTATGTTAATGTCTTCCTCTTCATCATCATGATCACGAGAACTTTTAGCATAGTTCTCTTGAAATGGGGTTCTTATGTTCTGATCTGTAGCAACCTCTTTAGCCTTTCCAAGATTGTTGTTTTTCCGAAAATTTGGATTCCTTATTTGGGGTTGGTTGTCCCAAGCAGGCTTTCTTTCCATGTTATCTAATCTATATACCACTCTGTCTAAAGTTCTGGCAAGAAGATCTAATTTTGTTTTAGAATTTGATGTTTCCTCTTTTATAGTAACCCTTCTTTCATTTCTCAGTCTTGCTTTTTTGGCTAAGATATTAATTTCTACACTGACAGCATTCAATTGCATTTGTTATAGGGTCTCTGCATCTCTTTCTATTAATTGGTAGGCCATGTCTACATCAAAACAATCAGGGAATTTGGGCAGCACGGAATATGGAGTGGGTTTAAGATCTGCAGGAATAGAATTGTAGATACTGTTGTATCTAGTGCAAAAGTCTTGAACTGACTCAGTAGGATTTCTTTTCATGGAATCAAATTCTGATAAAATTTGTAAAGGATTTTTCTTTATCTCCCATTTATTTATAAAGGCTCTATGAAATGCAGCTAAATATCTGATACTACCAGTAGCTAAATTCTTAAACCATTTATTTACTTCTCCAGTTAGACTTTGGGCAAATAATTGCATTTGAACATCAGTTTCATCTATTTCATAGATCTCACAAAAGTCATTCATTTTGGTTACATGTTGTTGTGCAGAATATTGTGAGAGACCATCAAATAAAGGAACAATTTTCTGATATCCATCTATCATATCATTTAGAGGTTGGGGTAAAACCAGGGGAGCATATCTAACTGTCATGGCTTAGATTTTTGCTAAACTGGGAGGTACAATAGTAGTGGCAGGAATAGTGTTGGTTATAACAGCTGATGAAGTAGTGCTTATAACACTATTAGATGCAGTGGTAGTGGATGTGGTGGACTGAATAGATGATGGAAATACTAGCTTAGGCTGCAAAGGCAACTCAGGAATGAATGATTCGATGGATGAACTTGCGATGGATTGAGGGTATGATGAATATATGATCCTAGGCTGCAAAGGCAGCTTTGCACTAACAGGCTCTGTGGGTGAACTGATAGTGGAATCTATAAATGAAGTAGCAGCATACAGATTAGAATCTGTTGCTGGAAAAGTTGTGGTGTATTGAGAAACTGGAGGTTTAAATTGAGACAAAAAATTGGCTAATTTAATAGCTTCATCAATGTATTTAATTCGTGTAACCTTAACCCTTTCTACTGGACTTTGAATTTCAGTTTTTTCTGATTTTATTGATGCTGAAATAATTTTCTGTTTCTCATTCACAAAAGAAATAAAAACAGGATCTATGACAGTTTCCTTTAAATCAGTTTCAGATTTATTTCTAAATAATGAATTTTAAAACTTGAAATCAAATTCAATATCTGATAATATTACTAATTCTTTGGGTAAAGAATTAGCTTTTCTCAAGGGCACTTTAGTTTCTAAACTAACAATCTATTTTTTCTTTTTTCCTATCTGGTTCGGATTGTCTACTATATCTGCAGGGTTGGGATCAGGGTTGGATCTAGTATAATATACTTTCTTGGGAGCCAGAATTATTATTGTATAAATACCCACAACCTTTAAACTTAACCTTAAAGTACAAAAGATATGTTTTAAAAATCTTCCTCTAAGATTAAACTTAAAACTGGAGAGTGGTTAATTCCCCAGTATGGTCACCAGAATGTTATCACCCTAGTAATTTCTTAGGTCGTGGGATTTTAATTTATAGTTAAAGAAAACTAGTGATAACCAAGAACCTTTTTTGAAATCTAGGATCTAGCCTTCCTAAATTCCGGAGAGGGATCTCTCCTTAAGATTTAGCTTAATTTTTGTTATAAGATTTTAGGCTAGGTATTATTGGACAATTGTTTTGTTTTGAATGTTTGGTGGGAATAAAAGGTACTTCAAGGTAAACCACATAGGTATCTACCAGACCATTGGGCTATGGAGTCAACTTCTTGGCAAGCAGAGCTAGGAAATAAGGTCAAAAGAGAAAATGTACTAAGGGCAGGGTAGATGACCTTCAAAGGGTTTGGAAATAGGATTTTTGATGAAATGGCAAGATCTGAACAAAAGGGAAATGAATGATCCTTAAGTTACAGAAATGAAGATGAAAGAAAGGGGTCAAACATGGACTAAGAGCATTTAAGAATTCTTAAGTCTAGTTATCAGCAGAAAACATATCAATGAATAACTAGTAAAAAACAAGGAGCTTTTGACACTAATCCTGTATAAATCCTCCTAGTTAATCATTCAAGACAGAAAACATGTAAATGTATGTATGGAACTTACAAAGATAAATAGTGAAAACAGGAAAACACTTGACTTATCTGATCAGCACAAGAATCCTGAGTTATGATGTCTGTTTGACTTAGTTCCAGTCTGTTGCTTTTTAAATCAACTCACACAAACTCCAATGTATTCAGCAAAAATGTCTATAGTAGTCTTGAAAAATTTTATTGCACCCTAAATACTTCGAAGAGTGAAGTATTTATACAAAATTATTACAAAATATCTGAGAGACATGTAGGAATATCTCTAGGAAAAAATAAAGATTATTACATAAAAAGAGGGACAGCTGCAAAACAAACTGGCAAGTTGTCCTCTTGTCAAGGAAAATAGAACTGATTTATCTTATCAAAATTGATTTTTTGCTTTGTTTTAGATGCTTGCTGGCAATTGGAAACAATATCTTGTTAGAAGATAGCTTGGAAGACAATCTTTCCAATTTACATTCTTTAACCTGTGCTTCACCTCTGATACTCTTTCACGTTGCCACTTTTTTACTTTACCGTTGTAAAATGAAGAATTACCACAGTAAACATTGATTTCATTGTTTTATTCCCGGATACTCTTTGACTCTCCTCTTTCTCTTGATACACTTTTACTGCAAAATTTTACCCTTTGATAACTATAAAAATGAAAGATATGACTGCCACTCTTCATCTTGTACTTTATACTCTGATACTCTTTACGCTGTTTTCTTACTGCTTGACTGCTGTAAAATGAGGAATAACCCGCAGTAAAAATTGTTTTGAATGATACTCTTTGACTCTGATCATTTACCTAATACATTTTCAATCTGATTTTTACCTTTAGGTAACAATAATGTTCTACTTTTCATGTAATTTTCTACTCTGTTTGCAAACCTTTATATAAAATCAGTGAATTCCTGCCATTGTTCTGCACTGGGAATTCTCACGTTATTCAATTTCCTGTAGCTCTCATCTGCCTCAGTGTACTTTGCAAAGTTGGGCTTGACAATGAAGATGTGTTTAATCTCATTTTGTAGAAAAAATAAGTTCTCAAAATACTGTAAAACCACTTTACCACTTGGGGATCCTTGTGGTAAAGGTTTGCTGATCCGTTCTTTGGCATGAGCCCTGATTTTCTTATCATAATCCTTCTGCACCATTAAATTTTCATTTAAGGCATGAATGTCTGGAAGGCCTGCTTGTGTTAGTATAGTGTATTTGGCCAAAAAATTTGTGATTGACAAGTTCATGTCTTTACATCTTTCCTTCAAATTGTTCATCATATTCCTTTTTTTTCAGGATTTTCTTGATTTGTAGTATGCTTTCAGTCCTATCCTGAATTTTCAGCCCTTCAAGCTCCTCTCTATTTTTGCTGTTTAAAAATGTAATAAGTTTCAAAGCTTGAGAAGGTTTCTCAGCTAGTTCTTCTTTGGTTTTCTGAATTTCTACTCATGCTGCCTTAAGTAGATCCTTCTGCTCATAAATGATTTGGATTAAAGGCCACTGTAGATGTATGCCTTGAATTATGTTGTTCCAAAAATAGTTCTTGATGTATGATACCTGTTCACTGAGATTGACCTGTTGCTGCAAAATATTTACCTGCTCTTGAAGTCTGTCTGCTCTTTGTTCATGTCCCTTGGAAGTAATCAATGTATTTTTATTTGATGTTTCAAGAGTTTGAATGGTGCTTTTCAAGTTGATAATCTCATTATTCTTTAGGAACATCTCTTCCATGGCCTTTACTATGTCAGCTGTTTCACCTGTTGCTTGCTGTACTTGTGATGTAGATGATGCAGTGGCAGAGGTATCTATAGATGTTATTGACACTGCAGTGGCCAATACTCCTTCTGGTGCTAAATGTTCTGCCAATATAGAAGGAACAACAGTACTGACATTTGAAATGACTGTAGGAATGGAGATCTCATTTGATCTTTTCAATGTTTAATTTTCCTTCATCAGAGTTTCTGTCTGACTCTCCATTTTTTTGATTTGGGCTGTCATTTTTAGTACTAGCAGCATAGTCTCATATTTTTCTTTTTGTTGTTGAAGAATCTCCTTTGCCTGTGGATGCTCACTATGTGGAAGTTTAAGTTGCTTTCTTAAGGCAACAATATCTTCATTATTTTGCCTTATGAGTGTTTTAGCAACTTCAATATTGGAGGGATCCACTCCAGTTTCTATCACCAAGTCTTCTAAGGACTTGATCCTCAAAATCCTTATCATGTAGAGATGCCTAATATAATTTCATTTGAGTTTTTAAATTAGATACAGTCTTTTGAAGCATGGTAGCACTCATGGTTTTGTTAAATACCTTTGAATACATCATTTCAGTGGTGCTTCTGTGGAATTCAATCTAATCCAACTCATGTATTGTATCAGTGTCCACCTCCACATATGTCTTTGTATAATCAACAATTGACTTAGGATCATCAACTGTGGGTTTCAGAAATGACATGAGCATTTTGTTAGTGGAGTAATCAAATGCAGTAAGCAACCTATATTTGTTTCCTTTCTTTTCTTTAAGAAATTTAGAATAAACTTCATTCTTAATTTTCTCATTCCTTTCTCTGATCTGCTTGAACTTTTTCTGGATGTCTAATTCTCTTTCTTTTGAAAATTTAGAAGAGGAAGGAACTTCCACACCTGTTTGTTTTTCTATCATTATTATATTCTATTTTTGTGCTGATTCCTGATCCTGCTGGATATCTTTAAGTGTTTCATTGACAATCAAAGTTGCTTCATCATCTGTTTGTTGACCATTATTGTTTGTTTGATCTTCATTTTCATCTATCTCTATAGCTTTTTCTTTCTTTGCGGTTGTCATTTTGGTTTTCTTGCTGTAAAGGATTTTAAATTTATTATCTGCAATGGCTTCTGCAGTATAGCCTTCTTCTTCTCTGGGTATTTTATTGGACACTTCTACTTGTTTTCCAACTGTAGTCACCTGTGTACTATCCATCTGTTTTACTTGTATGTTATCTATTTGCATTCCCTTAAAATCATCAATCAATGTGCTTGCAACCCATTCAATCTGATTAGCATACTTTTCAATTTGTGGCTTTGAGTCATAGAGGAATGGAGCTAACTTACATTTGACCCTAATATTACTCAAAATGCCATGAGGGTCATAGTTCTAGTGAAAGATTTCTTGGAACGTAAATTCTGATAATTTGCTGACTATCTCTTTCAAAGCATCTCTGTTATTGACTATGAAGGGGCCAACTTGATTTTTGAGCTTGAACTGTGTTTTATTTTTGGAAGCTATGAAATTCACTGCATCTGCATTCAAGATCTGTCTCAGGTACTCTAAATAAAAAATCCTGGTAGTTAGAAACTTGGGTAATTTGTAAGGAGCTAGGAGTGCACCATATACTCTGATTTTTGTGCGATTTTTGTACAAATACCAGTCTCCTACCTTATAGTTTTCAGATAACTTTAAAATTATTTTGATGTCTTCATTAATCCTTGGTGGCTCTTCTTTGTTCAACAAATTCATGGCAGGTTTAATAAACAAATCATTGAAGTCTTTATAGCTGTATTCACTGCTGTCTTTTCGGAGTAAAGAAGTCCATAATACCACTGAAAGAGGTTTACCTTCCACATCCATCTTCTGTAATGCAATTGGGAAATTTTGTTCTTGAAAAAATAGGAAGAGATGTAACAGATAGGATGAATATATGAATGCTCCTTCCTCAGGTAATTTAGTCAACTGATAATGCACATTATCAGCAATGAGTTCAACAAAATTGAAGACTAGTTCTGGATGTTGTCCTCGAGACAAGGTAGAGAGGAAACCTAGAATGGAGGCATCTATAAACTCATCATTAGCATAGCCTAGAATGAATGAAAGCATGGAAATGATTTTTCTAGAGCCCTTAGGGAAGTCAAAAGTGTCATGAGGTGGATTTACCTTAGGAATGTCAACATGGGTGGGCCAGAAGTTTTGAAAGATCATGAATCTTTTAGGAAATTCCAGATCTAGATAGATCTGTGTTAAATCTTCAATGGACAATGATACTGCTCTTGGATCATGGCTCAGTTGGATCATATCATTGATGGCTTCAGCAGTTATATAACACATGAACTCTCTGTCTTTGTTTACCATACATCTCTGGTCAGGGATATAGTGTAATTGACATAACCTAATGAAATTTCGAGCTTGATGGGTGATGGGAACCACATATTTAGGCAAGTTTGAGTCCCAGATAGGTATATCATTTTCAACCTTTTTCACAAATTTTTCATAGCACCAGTTGTGCACTTCAAGTAAGTTGAATTCTAATGAAGGATCAAAGATTCTGTAGTCCAAATCAATTAATGAACTGTTTTCTTCAGAGGTGACAGGTGGCTGCAAAGGTCTAACTACTTCAGTGGAATCAACAGTTAGGGCATGAGTAGGTTTATTTATTTTTGAAGGTTTATGGTTTGGAAGCTTGCTGGAGGCAGGTTTCTGAGGTTTGGGACCTCCAGTCTTAGGAGTGACTTGTTTCTTTATCATTTTGAATAAAACTGAGCAATATTAGACTGTTTTCTAAGTTTTTTTTGGAAACAGAATGCCAATTGAGCTGCTTTTAGGAAAAATTCCGAATCTGGGCGAGGGTTTTAGGATGGAAACGCATATTTACAATGTGCAGAGGACTGGAAAAGCGATTTCAATGGCTTTTACTGTAATTCAAATATATTTCAACCATGAAAAATTCCTTTAGATGGTCAAAAATACTAAAAAACTGGATTTGGAGAAGATGGCAAATTCTGGCAAAATTTTGACAGGGTTCCCCCTGTTTCTTCAAGGTTTGGGCATTTTCAGACTTGGCAGTTTATATTTCACAATGTAATCGGTTTGAATTTTCTTAAATTTGTGAAATGAAGGCTTGAAATTCAGAAAAATACCTTTTTAACGGTATTATGGCAATCATGGAGGTTTTTAGCTTGTACCAGTCTTCAAACTGGTCACAGATGTTTGGTAGAAGGCGTAGAGAGTCTTCGGCGGTGAATTTCAAAGGGGAAATTGGCTTCAGATGGGAAAATGTGTCAGAAGAGGCTTGAAAATGGTGTCTGTGAGTGATTTCTCAAAGGGCGAAGGCGCAAAGGTATGCAAGTAATGAAAAACTAAGGTTAAAACCTTAGGTTTTATCAATATACATAACATTTATTACAGGTCAAAATCAATGGCGGGAGTGGTTTTGGCATTGAAGGCAAAACCATTGGTGGTTATCGCATTGCTCCTGGGCGGTAAATGGTTTTTCACTTTTGGAACGCGATCCAGTAGAATTTGGACATGTAGCAGATGGTGGTTTCATGAAACAACTTTTATCGCATTATTTTTCATAAACTTTGTCCGATCACTTTTGTTATGCGATATTGAATATACGCCGTTGGATTTGATTGAACGATGCGAATGGTCGAGATATCTTGGGAAGCTACGGGGTAAGGAAAGGTGGGACCCAAGTTTAATGTTAGTCGTTGATTCGATAGGGATGATCAACAGTTGAGTTTTAATGCAATGAGGAGTGGTGGGGCAAGGGAATGGTTTATCGCATTAGATTTGCACCGTCAGATTAATGAGATGAGGATGATCAGAGGGATGGGAATGAATGCGAGGGAACATAGTTATTTGATGAATTTTATGTTTAAAAGGAGTTTATACATAGAATGGGGCGGGTTTGATAAAATTCAACCAAAGTTCAGACTTTGGTAAAGGGATATATAGCGGGGGAAAGGAGTAAGTTTAAAGTGTTAAACTTGGGTAAAGGTAATGCGGGAACGGGAGTAACGGTATTTGCTTTCCTGCGCCTTTTTAAATACACAGAATGTGCTTTTTGTTTTATTTTAACTTTAATATATAGTTTTAGATTTATTTCAAGTTCTAAAACTATAGGGGATCGGGAATATTTTTTATGGGTATTTTTGTATCAAAGGGATAATTTCGGGATGTTTTTTCATCATGTGAGTAATATCTTTGATATAAAAAGCATATAATATTAGGGGTTTTTGAGATATTAAATAAAAAGAATTTATATTAATAGGACTAGGATATTTGATAGGGAGTTAATAAAATAGGTTAAGTGCTAATATGAAAAGGGACAATGAATACTCAAAAATTCATAAATAAAACTAAGGAAAGTGAAAATTAGAGTAAAGCTTCATTTTCATAACTCATTCACTTTTACTTAGTATATCATGTTTTTTGAGGGTTTTATGCTTTGTAATATGGAGGGAATTAATCAAATGGGCCTTTATGTAATATTTAAATAAGAAAAAAGTTCTCACTTATGAAGTTAAATGGTGATGAGTGCATGAAGGGTAAATGATGCGATTTTCGGGATTAATGTAGAAACTTAACTTTTTCAACTAGTCAGTCATTGAGCCTTGGGTCTGGTCCCAACAAAAGTCATGGAAATACCTTGCGCCTCTTTGAATGATAGTTTAGAATATCAAATTGCTATGGGGAGGGGAAATTAGTTATTTATAGCTTGGTGAAGATATTTACAATGATGTTTCCCACTTTCTTCTACCTACCCAATCATATCTCTTAACATTTTTTCTTCTATTTTAATCAGGTGCATTTGAGCTAGCAACCTTACAACATTTTATTCTTTTTGAAAGCAGTAAAATGTCTAATTCTACACTTATTTCATCCAAGAATCCAAATTAAACTGTTCGATTATTTTATTCTCTACCTAACTACTGAATTTTCATGATTAAACTGTATGAAAATTCTTTATTCACTATCTACAACATTTGAAATTTAAAAAATGACAAGTCAAGATTAAATTGTTCAACTCATCACAGATTATGGCATTTATTGACACTCTGCCATAATCAACTGCAAAAAGTAAAAGTAGTGGCATTTAGACTTGCACACTTTCATGTTTTATTCATCTTTTTTTTCTTTTGGGGTATATTATTTTTTCTAAGTCATTTGATTTTTATTTTAGGACTTTTTACCCTCTTTTTTCTTATATATATATATATTTTACAAATATGGGAAAAAAACTTGCAGAAAGCAAAGTTTGTACATATTTACAAGACTACCATCAGTCAAGTCAAAATTATGAATCCTATATTAATAGGTTACTAACATCGGCTTCACTTGGGGATGGAATTTCCTGGTGGAATGTCAAGAACTCTAAGATCAGTAGCCTTCAACTTTAACCTTGGTGATCTTGTAATTGCCTTCTGATTTCTGCAACAATTCATGCTTATGATTTTTTATACTGCAAAGCTTAGGGCCTTCTCTTCGGGCTTCAACTTTGTAGATAAAATCTCCAATCCAATCTACACACTTGCAATGAATATTTACAATGATAAAAGTCAATCAATCTAACTGGTGAGTGAATAAGAAGAATAGTAGTGTTTCATCATCCTACCATTCACTGGTCCTTCTTGAAGTTCAGTTCCATCCAAATTCTTGGTGAAAAAAGAATTGTTACCTTTGTAACCATATATCACATAAGGTCCTTGCCATAGAAATTCAAACTTTCCATGTTTGCCTTTATCCTCTCTTCGTGAATCCCATCTCAAAACTTGATCTCCAATGAAAAAATCATCTTCTTTAACCCTTTTGTCAAAAATATTTTTAATTTTATCATGTAAAACTTGTGATCTTTCGTAAACTTCTTCCCTAGTTTGTTGAAGATGTATGGTTTCATTAATTATTCGTTGAATATCATTTGTTTCCACCTGTGATTCCTGGATAATCTTCATGACTGGAACACCCAAGGAAGAGGGGAAAATTGCCTCCATTCCATAGACAATATGATAAGGTGAAGTTCCAATAGACTTCTTTGTGGTAATTCTATTAGCCCATAAGGCATAGACTAGCTTTTTGTTCCAGGTCTTTTTGTTTTCTTGAAGTAATTTTTTGATGATATTGATTAAGCTTTTGTTTGATGACTCGGCTAAACCATTACCCTGGGGATAATATGCAGTGGAATGACCTAAGATAATATGGTATTTATGACAGAAAGAAATCATTTTCTTGGATTTGAATGCAGCTGCATTGTCAGTAATAATCTTATGTGGAAATCCAAATCTTGACAAAATATTACTTTCTATAAATGAGATTATAACTGAATCAGTGTCTTTCCTAGTAGGAATGGCTTCTATCCACTTGGTAAAATAATCTATAGAAGCTAAAATCCATTTATGTTGGCCTGAGGATGGAGGGTGGATTTCACCAATGAAGTCTAACCCCCATTTTTGAAATGTATTTTCAGTAGATATAGGCTTAAGAGGTGAGGGCAATAGTTTCTTCTTCCCTTCAAAAATTTGACATTTGTGACAGGAGGTAACAAATTTTTTGACATCAAAAAATAAAGTTGGCCAGTAGAAACCAGCTCTCAATATTTTTTCTGCTGTACTCTTCCATTATAAGTGGCCTCCATAGTCACCTGCATGAAATTCCTAGAGAAATTTGTCAGCCTTTGATTTTAATAAACAATTCAGTAAAATCCCACTACTTTCTTTCCAATAAAGTGCATTATTTAGTATACAAAACCTCATTGCTTTTTGTTTGATGAATCTGGCTTTGGTTTTAGTTAACCCAGGAGGAGCTTGTAAATGTGTGAGTACAAAGATAATATCAGAGTACGATGGTGAGTCTAAATAGGCTTCACTGATCAATGGAGTCGCCATCTCCTCCTGGTCATCTATTTGTGCAATGAAATTTATATCTAAAGCATTACAATTAGATTCAGCCATCAATATGGATAAACGCTGTCCTTTAATGAGCTTTGTTGGTTTTATTTCTAGATCGTATTCAAGGATAGTGGAAATCCACTTTCCTCTCCTACCATCAGGTCCATCTTGTGTCAGAATATCTTTGATTACAGTATTGGGGACATATGCAATGATGTGGGAATGGAGTATGTAAAATCTGAAATCCTTTATGGCTTTAACCAGGGCTAAAGCTTGATTTTCCATTATATTGCACTTCAGAGGTGCATCTCTGAGGGCTTTACTAAAAAATGCAATTGGTTGTTCAAAACCTTCACTGTTTTTCTGCAGTAAAACTGCAGCTATGGTATGTTCAGTTGCAAAGGAAAAGATTATGAAATCTTTTGTATAATCTGGGCTGATAAGGACTGGTGCTTTTGTCAAGGCCTGTTTTATGGATTCGAAAGATTGTTTGGCTTTTACAGTCCACTTTATTGCAGAGTCCTTTTTAAGCATATTGTTGAGTTCTTTTATGATTTCAACCAGGTTAGAGATAAATCTTCTTAAAAAATTGATTTTACCCAAGAATGATTGAAGTTATTTTATGTTCCTTGGTGGTTGAATGTTCAAAATAGCTTCAATTCTTGCAGGGTCTATTCTGATGCCTTCCTTGGAGATAATGTGTCCTAACAGTTTTCCTTCTTCTAGTCCGAAAAGAGTCTTTTTAGGGTTTAAGGATATACCATATTTTCTACACTTGATAAATACTTGTTTCAGGTGATCCAAGTGTTCATCATTTGTTTTTGAAAAGAAAATAATAGCATCAAGATAGATAAATAAAAATTCATGGATCTCCTTAGCAAAGGCAATATCCATGGCCCTCTGAAATGTAGCTCCTGCATTTTTCAATCCAAAAGGAATTTTCGCATACATGAAAGTGCCCCAAGGAGTGGTAAATGAAGTTTTAGTTTGATCATCTTTATGAACTAGAATTTGATTATAACCAGAGAAACCACCTAGTAAAGAAATTCTTGAAGAACCTGCCACCCTCTGCAAAATATGGTCCATTTTGGGCAAGGGGTAATTGTCTTTCAAGGAAGCTTTATTGAGATTTCTAAAGTCTCTACACAATCAAATTTCTCCTGTTTTCTTTCTGGTGGGCACTAAGTTAGAAACCCAATCAGAATACCTGACTGGTGCAATTATTTGTGCATCAAACATTATTTTAACCTCTTTTTCGGTTAAAGGTAACAAAATTGGATTAATCCTTCTTAATTTTTGTTGGAAAGGTTTTTGATTTTATTTCAAAGGAATATTATGTCGAATTATGTCTTTGTTGTAAGTTTTTAGATCTTCGTATCCCCATGCAAAAACATCCTGGTATTCTTTCAAAATTTCTATATATTTAACCTTTTCTTCTGATGGTAAAGACTTTGATAATTTGATCATTTTTGGTTTTTCATTTGTTCCTATGTTACTTTCTTCGATATCAGACCTAACTGGTTCCATCTTTGGCTTTTTGGGTATATCATTGGAATAAAACAAGTCTTCTAAGGGAGTTAAACCTCTGGGTAAAATGTTAGTTTTAAATCTATCAAATCTAGTTCATCTTCCATCATTTCCTCTATATCTACTTTTTCCAAATCATTTATGTCACTCTGAGTAAATATAGTAGGTCTATCAAAATTATGTACATCTAAATCATCTATTTGACAAAAAATTGAATCCATGTTACAAGATGAATCTATATTACAATCATTATCAATTTAGCAATTTTGAAACTCTCCCTCATTGTTCAAAAAGTGATAGATTTGTTCATCTTCTGAGAAAATTATCCAGTATTTTACATTATTTGGGACAATAGCTCTGTGTTTGATTTCAGTAGTGTATTTTTGTATTGGTGAAAATGGAATATTACAAGTGCTGGAAAAGGTTGCTAAACAATGGGCTTGTAAATTCTGTTTCCTAGGAATAATGGCAAACTTGCTTTCTAACAAATCTTCAACCAATTCTTTTGTTGTGTCCCTGTATCTGGCCAATCTGGGATTGTGAACAGAGTATTATGCATTTATTTGTTTGATAACTAACTCTAAATCTCCCTTGATCAATATTCTTTGACCTCCCAATTTTCTAATGATTTGAAGACCTAAGATTAAAGCCGCATATTCAGCCATATTATTGGTACATTTAAAATTCAATCTAAAGGCATGTCCTTGGGAATGGCTAGTTTCAATGTTGGTAATCCACACACCAGTTCCAACTCCTGATTTATTTACTGAACCATCAAAATCCAAATTCCATAAAGCTTCATGACCAATGTAATCCTCCATTATTTTAGGCTTTATATTAGTGAGTTCAGTTTGGATATTATTATGATCAGAGTTACAAAGAATAAAGGAATCAAGATCAGTGGGAGTTGAATAGATTGGGTAATTGGTAGGTCTTTCGGCACTGTTGATCATAAACTTCATTAAGGTTTCTCTGTGAAGCTTTTTGGGCTGTCCAAATACCAAGATAGTGGCATAACTCATGTCAAGTTGTAGAGATCCCTGCAACTTTGCTCCCCATGAGCAAGAAAGAAGCATACCGTATTTTGGTAGGATATCAGCTACCACAACATCCATTATCATGCTTTTACCAGGATATTGGACCAAGTTCACACATAAATCCTTAATCAATCCTATGCATTGGACTTTACTTGAATCAAACGAGAATAAATCTTTATATGGCCGGGTTATGTCTAGATTCAGAGTTTCCATTATTGCTTTGGGCATTAGATTATGGGAAGCTCTAGTATCTAGCATTGCATTATGTAATATCTGATCATGGATAGTAAGACTTAAGTAAAATGGAGGTACTGACCCATCTGAATGCTTACCATCTACATTTGGTCCAAAGATTAATTCAGGCCTATAATCACTCATATTAATTGTATCCTCATTTTCATTTACATTCAATGTTTCAGTAATAATAGATCTGTACAAGTCATTTTTACCCAATTCAATTAAGGGAATGGCTATCTTCAACTTAGATATTTCAGATTGAATATTAAATTTTGACTAAGATTTGATAGCTTGAATTAATTCATCTTTTGGAATTATTGTTTGGGATGATTTTTCTTGAGTTTTAGAAATTTTACCTTTAGCTTGAGGTTTTCTTTTATCTTCTGTTTGAGTTTCTTGATTTCTACTATCTTTAATTATTTTTTCTGGAACAGTTTGAGTGTTAGTAGATGCTTTGTTAGATCTAGAATTTTCAGCAGAAGACTTAGGATTTGATGATTTTGAGTCAACTAGATTCTTTTTTGGATTAGTAACTGTTGTTGAATTAGTGGCCTTTGTGATATTAGCCTTTTGGGCATCTTTGGAGGATTGAGCCACCTCATCAGTGATATATACAATCTTAGGATTAGGCTTCTTTTTAGGACTGGGTGGGTTCGAATTTTGTTTATTTTATCTGGGAATAATCTACAAAAATTTTGTTTTGGGAGCCTCTATATTCTTTTTGTTTTGATTTTTTTGAGTTGGAGCATTGTTTTTTGTAGTGGGCTCATTTTTTTTCTTGCTCCTAAGGTTATATTGGTTGTGAATTTCATTGATCTCAAAGTCATAACCTTGCTTATAGTCAAAGGATTCACCAGATTCCATTTTGAACTATTGTAGCTCAAAGAGTTCTTGATCCTGAAAGTTGTATTGCTTTCATCTATCCCCATTACTATGTTGATGTGTTCCTCATCCTAAACATTGTTTTGAGAACTTTCAGCAAAGTTCTCTTGAAATGGGGGCCTAATGTTTTGATCTGGGGAAGGTTCTTTACCTTTCCAAGGATTGTTGTTTTTTCTGTAGTTGGGATTTCTGATTTGGGATGGGTTATCCCATTGAGGTTTTCTTTAAATGTGGTCTAATCTCTCAACTACTCTTTTTAAAGTTTTGTTAATAAAATAAAATTTACCATCTAAGCTTTAATTATCTTCTTTGATAGTGACCCTCCTCTCATTTCTAAGTCTAGCTTTTTTGGCAAGGATATTGATTTCTACACCGACAACATTTAGTTGCATTTTTTCTAGGGTCTTTGCATCTCTTTCTCTAAGTTGGTAGGCCATGTATACATAAAAACAATCAGGGAATTTTAGCAGCACGAAATATGGAGTGGGTTTAAGATCTACGGGAATAGAATTGTAGATACTATTGTATCTGGTGCAAACGTCTTGGACAGACTCATTAGGGGTTCTTTTAACATCATCAAACTTGGATAATATTTGTAGGGGATTCTTTTTCTTTTCCCATTTATTTAGGAAAGCTCTATGAAATGAAGCTAAGTCTTCTATACTACCAACACCTAAATTTCTAAACCATGTTTTTACTTCTCTAGTTAAGCTTTGTGCAAACAAGTTCATTTCGACATTAGATTCATCTATTTCATAAATTTCCCAAAAATCATTCATTCTAGTGATATGTTGTTGTGTAGTAATTTGTGAAAAATTATCAAATAATGGGATATCCTTTTGGTAAATTTGGGGCATGTCATGGAGGTTTTGAGGTAAGACCAGGGGAGCATATCTGGATGCCATGGCTTGGATTTTTGCTAAATTGGGAGGTACAGTAGTAGTGGCAGGGATAGTGTTGGTTATAACACTAGATGTGCTGAAGGCTGTAATTAAAGAGCTTGGAAAATGGGATGAAGAATAGGTGGTATGGCTAGGAAATATAGATGAAGTGCTTATGAAGCTAGTGGGTACAGTGGTTGTGGATGTAGTGGACTGAGTAGATGATGGAAATAATATCCCAGAATGCATAGGGAAAACAGGAATGAATGGTTTTGTGGATGACCTTGAGGTGGGTTGAGGATATGATGAATATATGATCCTAGGATACAAAGGAAACTCAGGACTAACAGGCTCTGGGGGTGAAATAATAGTGGAGCCTATAAATGAAGTGGTAGCATACAGATTCGAATCTGCTATTGGAAAAATTGTGGTGTATAGTTGAGAAACTGGAGGTTTAAATTGAGGAAAAAAATTAGCTGATTTAATAGCTTCATCAACATCTTTAATTCGTGTAACATTTACCCTTTCTACTGGACTTTGAATTTCAGTTTTGTCTGATTTTATAGATGCTGAAATAATTTTATGTTTCTCATTCAAAAAAGAAGTAAAAATAGGATCTATAATAGTTTCCTTTATATCAGTTTCAGATTTATTTCTAAATAATGAATTTTCAAACTTGAAATAAAAATCTATATCTGATAAGCTTACTAATTATTTGGGTAAATAATTATCCTTTCTCAGGGGCACTTTAGTATCTAAACTAACAATCTGTTTTTTCTTTTTTCCGATCTGGTTCAGATTGTCTACTATATCTGCAGGGTTGGGATCAAGATTGGATCTAGTATAATAGACTTTCTTGCGAGCCAGAACGATTATTGTATAAATACCCACAACCTTTAAACTTAACCTTAAAGTAGAAAATATATGTTTTAAAAATCTTCCTCTAAGATTAAATTTAAAAATGGAGAGTGGCTAATTTCCCCAGTATGGTCGCTAGTATGTTATCACCCTAGTAATTCTCAAGCCGTGGGATTTGTATTTATAGTTAAATAAAACTAGGGGTAACCAAGAACCTCTTTTGAAATCTAGGATCTAGCCTTCCTAAATTTCGGAGAGGGATCTCTACTTAAAATTTAGCTTGATTTTTGTTATAAGATTTTAGGCTAGTTATAATTGGAAAATTGAATTGTTTTGAATGTTTGGTGGGAATAAAAGGTACTTCGAGGTAAACCATAGAGGGATCTACCAGAAAATTGGGCTATGGAGTCAACTTCTTAGCAATCAGAGCTAGGAAATAAGGTCAAAAGAGCAAATGTACTAAGGGCAGGGTAGATGACCTTCAAAGGGTTTGGAATAGGCTTTTTGATGAAATGGAAAGATCCGAAAAAAAAGGGCAATGAAGGATCCTTAAGTTACATAAATGAATATGAAAGAAAGGGGTCAAACAGGGACTAAGGGAATTTAAGAATTCTTAAGTCCGGTTATCAGTAGAAAACATATAAATGAAAAACTAGTAAAAAAACAGGGAGCTTTTAACGCTAATCCTGTTTAAGCTTTCCTAGTCAATCATTTAAGATAGAAAACATGTAAATGTATGTATGGAACTTAGAAAGATGAACAGTGAAAACAGGAAAATACTTGACTTATATAATCAGCACAAGAATCCCGAGTTATGATGTCCGTTTGACTTAGTTCCACTATGTTGCTTTACAAATCGACTCACACAAACTCCAATGTATTTAGTAAAAATGTCTATAGTAGTCTTGCCAAATTTTATTCCACACTTAATACTTCAAAAAGAGAAGTATTTATACAAATCGATTGTTTACAAAATATCTAAGAGATATGAGAATATCTCTAGGAAAAAATAAGATTATTACATAGAAAGAGGTATAGCAGCAAAACAAACTAGCAAGTTATCCTCTTATCAATAAAAAATAGGACTAATTGTCTTAACTTATTGATTTGTTGTAGTTGCTGGAAATGCTTGCTGGCACTTGGAAAAATATCTTTGCAATATAACTTGTAATACACTCTTCATCCTGCACTTTATACTCTGATACTCTTTATGCTGATTTCTTATTGCTTGACTGCTGTAAAATGAGGAATAATCCGCAGTAAAAATTGTTTTGACTGATAGTCTTTGACTCTGATATTTATCCGATAACCTCATTCTTAATTTCCTCATTTCTTTCTCTCGATTTGTTTGTATTTCTTTTGAATGTTAGAATCGTTTTCCGCCGCTTCAGAAGAGGAGGGAACTTCGAATTTATCCTAATTACAAGGCAAAATTAAATGGCAAGAGCATGCCATTAGCTAAAAACATTAGTGGTTATTACATTGTTCTTGCTTGCAGCGCCTTTTTCCCTTTGGAACGCGATCCGCGTCCCCGCCCGACATAGCAGATGGTGGTTTTATGAAAGAAATTTTATCGCAATATTTTTCATAAACTTTGCCCGATCACTTTTGTTATGCGATATTGAATATATGCCATTGGATTTGATTGAACGATGCAAATGGTCGAGATCTCTTTTGAAGTTGCGGGGCAAGGAAAGGTGGGACCCAAGTTTAATGTTAGTTGTTGATTCGATAGGGATGATCAACGGTTGAGTTTTAATGCAATAAGGAGTGGCAGGGCAAGGAAATTTTTTATCACATTAGATTTGGACCGTCAGATTAATGAGATGAGGATGATTGGAGGGATGGGAATGAATGCGAGGGCACATAGTTATTTGATGAAGTTTATGTATAAAAGGAGTTTATACATAAAGTAAAGTGAATGGGGTGGGTTATAAATGATTTAACCAAGGTTTAATCTGTGGTAAGGGGATATATACCGAGGGAAAGGGGTAAGGTTAAAGCGTTAACCTTGGGTAAAGGTAATGCGGGAATGGGAGTAACAGTATTGCTTTTCTACACCTTTTTAAATACATAGAATGCACTTTTTGTTTTATTTTAACTTTATTATATAGTTTTGGATTTATTTAAAGTTCTAAAACTATAGGGGAGCGGGAATATTTTTTATGGGTATTTTTATATCAAAGGGATAATTTTGGGATGTTTTTTCAACATGTGAGTAATATCTTTGATATAAAAAACATATAATATAGGGGTTTTGGGGATATTAAATAAAAAAAAGTCATATTAATAGGACTAGGATATTTGATAGGGAGTTAATAAAATAGGTTAAGTGTGAATATGAAAAGGGACAATGAATACTCAAAAATTAATAAATAAAACTAAGGAAAGTGAAAATTAGAGTAAAAGTTCATTTTCATAACTCATTCACTTTTACTTAGTATATCATGTTTTTTGAGGGTTTTATGCTTTGTAAAATGGAGGAAGTTAATCAAATGGGCCTTTATGTAACATTTAAGTAAGAAAAGAGTTCTCACTTATGAAGTTAAATGGTGATGAGTGCATGAAGGGGTAAATGATGAAAATTTCTGGGATTAATATAGAAACTTAACATTTTCAACTAATCAGTCATTGAGCCTTGGGTCTGGTCCCAACAGAAGTCAAGGAAATGCCTTGAGCCTCTTTGACTGATAGTCTAGAATATCAAATTGCTATGGGGAGGGGAAATTAGTTATTTATAGCCTAGTGAAAGATATTTACAATGATGTTTCCCACCTTCTTCTACCTACCCAGTCATATCCTCTAACATTTTTTCCTTCTATTTTAATCAGGTGCATTTGAACTAGCAACCTTATAACCTTTTATTCTTTTTGAAAGCAGTAAACTATCTAATTCTACACTTATTTCATCCAAGAATCCAGATTAAACTGTTGGATTCTTTTATTCTCTACCTAACTACTGAATTGTCATGATTAAACTGTATGACAATTCTTTATTCACTATCTACAACATTTGAAATTGAAAGATGACAAGTCAAGATTAAATTGTTCAACTCATCACAGATTATGGCATTTATTGACACTCTGCCATAATCAACTGGAAAAATTAAGAGTAGTGGCATTTAGACTTGCACACTTTCATGTTTTATTCATCTTTTTTCTTTTGGCATTTACCTCTTGATTTATTTTTATTTTTATTTTTTATTTTTTACAAATATGGGAATACAACTGCGTAAAGCAAAGTATGTACATATTTACAAAAACTATCATTAGTTAAGTCAAAATTATGAATCCTATATTTATTTTTTTTTGGTTAGTTGATTATGATTGTCAAAAGAGTTCTAGCTAAGGGCTCCTACGAGCTAGTTGATTATGATGGAATTCCATTGGCAAAACCTCGAAATGGGTTGTATCTTAAATGTTATTATGCTTAATTGAGCGTAGTAAACTTTTGTACTATATTGTATATATGGTTTTGATTTGAATTTACTGTCTTAGTTTGTTTTTCTAGAGTTTTATTGAAGTTAGTAATCCACTTTACATTTCATTGCAGATGTTTGAATCTTTGGAACCATTCCTTGAGTATGCTGATGGTGCTATTTGTAGTATGCAGAACCTATCCTCTGCAGCATGGGCCATTTTCGCTCCAGGTGGCGAGATTGTGAGTTTTCAAGGGATTTATATTAGTCGATCCAAAAAAAATATCACCAAGTATAGCGCGTTGATCGAACTTCTATTTGATGCCATTTCATTTGGTATTAACCATATCATCATTAGGTTAGACTCACAACTTGTCATACTACAACTTACTAGCGTTTATACTTTCTGAAACCCAAAACTTCATCGTATGTTCCTAAGAGTTTGACTCTTGGAAAGACATTTTTATTACATTCAATATCAACACATTTCCATAAATTTGAACACATTAATTGATTCCTTAGCGAATTATGGTTTAAACAAACATTTGCAACACATTTAAAGACACATTTTCAATTCACATCACATAATTGAATAGGATTGCACAATAAACATAGGAAAACATTGAAAACAAATAGATAGATAGTTATAGGTTTTTACAAAATTTGCGCCCAAGACACATTGGTCATCTGACCTCAAAATGTATGAAAAAAATGTCAAAGTAAACTAGTGATTCTCGTGATAACAAACAACTGATCTAGCTATACGACACAATAACCGCATCCAACAGTTACGAACACCAATAGTGTGGCGATGTAGTCTCATAGGTAACTCTTCGATCCGGAAATCCAGAATTCTAAGAGTCAATCCAACCACATGCTACTGTAGCTCAGCAAGAGTCTCAGTCATATCTAAATCCCGAAGGACTTCTCTCCCGATAGCCCTCTCTATTGGCTCACCTGCTCCCTGCTCTGGCTGACCCACTTGTCGAACACGACCCACATATGTATACATCAAAACTTTAGTTTAGTCTTTAGAAACAAAAAAATACAAAAACATGTATAAAACTTAGAAAAAATAAAAAAACATGGTCAAACATTCTTACCTATTGCACCTGATTGAGCTCCATCTGGTAGAATCAAGTCTGGGTATCCGTGGAAATCTACGCCTCCATATGCATACTGATCTATGGCGACCATCTGTCATCTGAAATAGTTGAAGAATGCAGTAGATAATATGATGGTCAATTGATATATGGTGTCCCATCTCTGCATCCGTGGATCTCTAGGGCCAGATATGCCCAGTGTAACATGCTGTGGCCGCATCAATGAAACCCTCTCTAAGATAAAGGAAATCATGATCAAACCATGGTTAAAATTCTTCTTCCAGCCACCCTTTGGTTTAGTCAGCTGTTCTTTCATCTGAAAGAGTACTGCTTCAACCCATTTCAATATTATTTTTTCTAAACACTCAAGAGCATACTGCATGTATGATATGTTTTCAACATGTAGTGTCACAGAACCAGAAATATTTGCGACAGTAAAAAGGATGGTTCTCAAAGGTAGATCATGCACATCATGGATATTTATTTTCCCATATTTACTTAGTTTAGTACCTGGATGAAAATGTTGGCTTATGTAATCCCTCACTGACTCTCCTCCAAGAGCAGATCTTGCAAGGGAAATGGGAGAACCTCGCCTCGATAATCTACTGAGAAAGTAAATATCCTCCACCAATACTGGGAGCACTTTGTCCCCAATGTGAAAAACTTGCAATATCAGATCCCATGAGCGAACTAGGAACTCAAATAGTTCTATATGCTGCCTCATCCTTGAAAATCTAAAGTATTTTAGCAACCCACAATATCTGAGTGCTCTTACTGTACCCGGATCATTTAGGGAAATCATATTTTGTTCTTCATGTTCTCTTTCTTGCCATGTAATCATCATTTTGATCTGATGAATACCCAAAATACAATTATAAGCTTCATTAGGATCCATTTCATGCAAAAAAATTGGGAAATTTTGGGCACACAACAAGAAAAAAAAATTAAAAATGCACCCAACACACCCCAGGTCAAGGGATAGAGTGTTGCAGTGCATCTGGACTTCAATTTCAATGCATTGCAACACACCTTTCGACATTCAAGGGTGTGTTATCCTCAAAGCGTAATATATTTATCCTAAGGGGCTAAAAACCCTAAACATTTAGCATGAAATGCAACATAAATGATACTAAAAGAAAGAGAAGGTTCATAGCTCCAACCTAGATCAAATGGCAAGAGAGATCGTCCACTGAAACTGTTGCAATCGATCGCTAAAGTTCGAGGGAAAAACTGATTCAAAGCCCCTAATTTTCGAATGGTAAAAACTCTTTTATTAGTCATTTTGATTATTTTAAATCATATTTAATGCTGTGACTATGGTTTTTATTTGTTTTACTATGAAACATGTATTTTTAATCTGTTTGGTGGTTCTTTGAATAGGTTTTACAGCTGATACAATGAGTTTAGTGTGCACAACTATTCAAGAATGATTTGACCACAAAGCATACTTTTATCCTTCTTTTTCAAGCTTTGATAAAAATGAAAAATGAATTAAAGCACAATTTTATCTCTTTTTCAAGCTTTGATAAATGCAAAAAAGGAACCCCTTGGAGTCTTATTTTAGCTCTTTTTAGACTCCGATAATGTGAAAATATTGCCGAGCACTTGTCTTTTCGAGCTCGTAAAAGTAAATGAAATGACATCTACTCAGTATAGGTTTAACTCTTTTTAGGACTAAGATATATTATTTATGATAAAGGAAAAACTTAGTCGAACATGGCTAAAAGGTTTTCTCAGGTATCATTTTACACTTTTTTCGGACCTGAGCGACAAATTTACGAAAAAGGACTCATGGAGTTTTCTTTTTGTCCTCTTTTTTAAACTCTCTAAACATGAAAAAGGACCAGGTTTTCACTGTCTTGAGACTCGTTAAAACATAAAATAGTGATGGACTTGTCGATCATGGAAATATCATGTTTCATTATCTCTAGACTCATTAAATTATTAAATAGCGATGTATTCACCCGAAGGGTCTAATTATAGATTAGGCATATGTTACCCTCCTCAAGCTTGTTAAAAAACAAAGAGGTACTAGTTAGCAATGACTAGGGAAAATTTGGGAAAAAGAAAAAAACACTTTATGGTAGCAGGTCACTCCTCAACATGACACTTTCACTCCATCTCCATGACTTTTGGGTTGGGTAATCTTCTTGATGGTTCATCATACATATGGTTCATCATATCATCACTTCGGTTTTGGGTAAATGATGCCAACTCATTTCAGTGTTGCCGATATGTTCAAGAGAAGTCATCCAGTAATTCCTCATCTTCTGTAATACTCATAAAACTTCATTTTCATGACAGTCATCCCTGAACATTGCTATATCAAGTCACATTTTGTCTCCAAAATAATTACTCCCATTTCCGATAAAGTTGCTTCCTGTCGACATCAGCTCATCATCCAGGAAGTTTACTTAGAAACATCTTTCCAGTACCTTGGGGCTTGCTACATCATCAAAGGTTTCTCGCTTCTAGACCTTCGACCGAAATATTTTGTTTGGAATTCGACATCAAATCATCTATTCACGCCTTGAAAATTGTGTTGTAGTACCTTGAGACCATTAACATCAATGGTGGTTTTCTCGCGTCTGTTAACAACTCACATCATTGGCTGTTAATCAGATGATGTCTTAGATTTGTACTTCAATGATCGAGTGAACGAGATAAGAAGACCCCGGATCTAGTTTCATCCATCCGGGCTACGATTTCAGGAAATTTTACACATCATCTGTACGATGGATTTAAATATAGAATGTAATCCGAACATGGGCCTATATTTGTAGGCATTTCTATATCAGGGAACATTCCAATGTAGAAGAATTTCTGAATTATGTACATGTTATGATTGTTTGTGCTGAGCATAGGTATGCCTCCCTTAGCAATTAATGTCTAAGATATAAGATATCATGATGTAATGTATTGCAAATTTATGCAGGTCACTGTCTACTTCAGATCCTACTCATCACATCGTAAAGTATCTCATCCAAATACTATTATTATTTTGACTTCATGCTTTAGGGGGAAACTGTTATAGGTCAATTTGGGCATCATCCTCCAATACCTTGTCAAATTGGGCATCATACCCCAAGACCAATGAATAGGGTCTATCATCCCCTTAATTAATTTGCTATATGCCCTAAGTGAAGACATTCCTTTTATGGCTTCAATTATGATATTTCCAAGGTTTTAAGTATATATTATATGACAAATTGACTCACCAATGCTCCTCTACAAGGGCCTAACTGCGTTGAAGTGCAAATACCTCCATTCAAGGGTGCACTGCAGTGCAATTCCCGAAAATCAAGGGTGCGTTGGTCTCCTGGGAGAGAAATCATCATTGTTTCAGGAATCTCCACATGGCCAGTGCCTTCTAGAAGAGTCCATAGGTTTCATACTTCGAATACAAGTGACCATCCACCACCTCTGAACTTGGAAACATGCCTCACCTATTATTATAAAGCCATTCAAGGAGAAAATACCTTCAGTTTCCCTATAAATTGAGCACTCATCTAAGTGCTAGGGAGGAAGAATTTTGTGCAAAGTTATGCTGTTGGATTCTCAATTGATAAGAGCTAGAAGTACTGTTATGCTGTTGAGATGATGCTTGATGTGATGAGGATGGAATGAAGTTGGAGCAGGTTGACGAAAAATCAATCTATTGGTTGTAATATTATGCTCTTACTTTCTTAATAAAGATATATGTTCATTTTCTCATACATATGTTTATATATTATGAAATGTATTCTTGATTATGTATGTATTCTCATATCTAATAGGTTTTATTTGGTTAAGATAAGTAGATACTTGTATATTTGTATGTTGTTGGTTGTTCTTTGTCTTTGATTGCAGGAATTGATCTAGAGGCTTTGGTTGGATTGAGAGTGATGAAAAAAATAATAGAAGGAGAAGGAGAGAGAAAAGGATCACAAGTAGGCTTCTTTCCTTTATGTATATCTATTTTTCTTAGAGAAAATAATAGTTGTCTTTCTTCTGTTGTTCTGAGTGAAGGAACACCACACTCAGGGAATCTAGTTTATCTGTAGATTAGAATTCCGTATAACAGTTGGAAAGATTTTACAGAGCACTTTCCAATGGATAGGGTTCGATGCAGGCTTGGAGCACATTTTCTACCTCTGAGGTGACTCCAAACAATCTGCCTTTTGTGCTTGTAATACTGAGCACCTAGCCACCATAGTCATCATTTTATGGTTTCTTAATAAGCTTGCTACTCTGTTCATTCTCTACCAATAGCCCAAAAATTTCACTGGATCCCTCTTGGACACTTAGACATCTTCTATGGGTTTTCAGTAAGCCTTCTACTATGGTGGTTCTCTAGAAAATATCCTGTAGATATCATTGATCATCAGTGTCCTCTATTGACATCAACTGCCCATGCACTCATTTTTTTATGGCTTTTCAAAAAGCCTACTACTATGGTGATTCTCTACCATAAGCCTACAACTATCATTGATCACCATTTTCCTTTGGTTGAAATCAACTGTCAATACAATCATATTTTATGGCTTTCCAATAAGCTTGCTACTATGATGAGTTTCTTCCATAATCCTACAGGTGTCATTGATCACCATTGACTCATGTTAACATCAATGTCAACACTTGCTGTAGTTAAGCATCCATGCCAGTTTGGTTGACATCAATGCCAATACTCCTGCCAATAGATAGTCAATGCCAATTTTCCAACAGTATCCCCCTTTGGAATTGGTGACGACACCTCATACTTATCTTTACTTTGATGGCCATTCCACATGTTACTTCTAGGCTTCCCTTAGCATAAGCCATCAATGAGTTTTACTTCTATTAGAATAAGCCACCAATGAATTTATCTCTTCTACCTTCTGCATGGGCTATCAAAACTTCTCCACAAATTCTCTCCCCCTTTGAAATCAATGGAAAATGGCTACAAGCTTCCTTCTTGTCCCCCTACAATTACTGGCTATCAAGACCAGGGTCTAGCTGTCGAGATGTGCTCCATAAACTAGGCTCATGTGATATGATCTCCCTGAATATATAATCCCTATTTTATGTGCTTCCTATCTTGGACTCCTTATGTCTATTGGCTGAATACTCCTCGTACTAATGAATATCTTGTATCAGTTAAAAAAAACTGATACCAATTAAATTGCTCATGATATTGTTGTTACAACAAATACCAATCAATGATGATGCATTTCAAATTTATCCTCTCCTCTGTTGTTGCTTCATCTTCTATGCTCACTTCTCCTGAGCATCTTTTCAGTGAACACTGCTCTGCCTAAGATCATGCCTCGAAATATGGAGTACTACTTAAACAATACCAACTGTACCAAAAAGATACAAATGGAACAATGTCACATGAAAACTCTAATACTTTCTCTCAGAGAGAAAAATCCATTTGCACACAATTTTACTCATCATGATCCCAAACTATCAATTCCCATAGAAATACCAATTGAAAGACTAAAGGACATTGAATATTACACCAGTTGTGTTTCATGAACACACGAATACTAGGCATAATCAAACACACAACTTAATTGAAATGAGGATATTTCACCCAATATTCAAACCTTTCATTTTCTCAAAAATCTTCATTTCTGAGGCTAAAAATTGTTTCCTGCTACTTCTTATCAAAGAAACTCCTCCTTGATACAATGCTCTCTAATCTCTTGTAGCTGTACTTCTTGCATCTATGTGGGGACTGATCCTGTGGAACCATCTTGACTGTGAGCTTCCTGTCATTCCACACTTACAGACTGCAACCCATATTCTTGGCAACATAGGATATTGTTGTGTATTATTCATGCTAGATGCAATCCTCCTTTTTAATACTGATACATTCATAATTAACCAATTTATTCTATACTCAACAAGAAATCATGATCATACCTTCATCAATCAGATGCATCCTTTTTTTCATTCCTTTTAGCTTCTTGCATTTGACTTATTCGGCCTCCCTTGAGACCATTCTCTTCCTTTACTGAAGAGAAACAAATGATCTACTCCCCTTGAGCAGATCATCCTCCTTCTTCTTCCATACCTTCAATTTTTGAGACTTGACAGAAGAACTTCTATCTTGCTTCTTATTTACCCATGTTTTAGATTTCTCTTTGCTGCATATGGATGGAAGAAACTTCTCCTTAAAACCCTATTTCTTAACCCAAAATGACTTGTTGCCATTTATATTTGTTTGTAAGAGAATGGTAATTGGGTTATTGTTGCTTCCTTTCCTTACTTGGAGCATGCGCTTATTACAACAGATATCTGGAACTTTTTGTCATAGGAGTATGAGAATCACCCTTCTTAAATTTTCTCTGATTACTCTTCAGACATTTCATTGCAGACATGTCAATTTTGATGAAATCTCCTTTCCTTTATTCTGCATGCTCTTTAATTAGAGCACCGATGACATACTTGTCTTTATTTATTCCTATCACCGTGAGGTGTAAACTTTGACTCTATCTCTATAGTTCTGCCTATGCCTACCACTATTGTAGCATTTGGTTTGGTATAAGGGAAGAGCAAATAAGTTATTATTCTTGATGATGCTCATAAAAAATGCTATCGCAGCCAACATGCCTTCTCCTAGCCTCTTTATGCATCCTTGTGTTGTTGTTACCCAACACATCTTTTTTATTGCATTCCATATACAGTATATGGATTTATGTCCAAATTTATTGCAAGAAAAACAATACCCATAAAGAGGATTTTGATGGCAGATATTACCTTTTCTTTGAAGATTTTTTCCTTGATGAGGAAAGGAATTTTGCTGGTTCTTCATGTGACTTCCATGAAAGTTTGCATTACTTCTTTGCACTCTTTTTCTTAGATGTATAGCTCTCTTCCACAAATTTTCTTTTTGTTGCATGTTATCCTCATGTTGATGCCCTCTATTCCATTGCTTCTGCTATTTTTGTTGCTGCTTTTATTATTCAACAACCCTTTTTTCTTTCTTGTTGTTGGAACCTTGAAATCCCTTTAATTGTGAAGTTGACCCTTCAATAATTTCCTTAATGGAGTATTTTTCTTCTTTGAAACTAAAACCAACCCTGATGAATGGGGATTTTTTCTTAACAAGCATTTCATCCAAGGACTTTGTGCTCCTTTCTATCTTTTGGTATTGAGACAACTCTTTATTTAAAATTTCCAAGCCATTGTCTTAATGAGAATAATTCACTTTGTAGTCTCTCACCGTAAGCTTCCTTAGCACTCAGCTAACTGGTTAACTTCCCATTTAGTCTGCTAGCCTCTTCTTGTTGAGAATTTAGATTAACTATTTTTTTGCTCAAATTTTCATTCTCAAGATCATAGATTTTCAATTGTTCATCTTGCTTGAGATTTTCCTTTGATAGGCCTTGATCTCCTTTAGAGTC
>JAXQQM020060968.1:0-46507 GCA_034641835.2 Pinus albicaulis | reverse complement strand
ATTAGGCACTAGCCATCAATGTAGGAGGTTTTGTCCACATGTTGTGGCTAGGAGGGTTCGAAAACATTTGAGTTGTAACAGCTAGGTGTCAATACCTCAGCTGACTGTATTACTTAGACTAGTTAGAGTTGTAGGAGTCGAACAGTTTCAGGTAGTTGAATTATTATAATTAGACCTTTTGATTTCTAGAATGGTCCTCTCAGAGGAACCGAAGAGCCATATGTTATGTATATAAATTGTAATTCCTTGGATGAATAAAAGTAGAGAGGGAAGAGGAGAGTAGAGAGGGGATTTCTGCAATAAACCTATGTGTGTGAACAATTGTTTCCAGTTAAATGATTTCCAAGCTTAGTTGCCATTGAATTATCTCGAACTGCTAATTTTGAAGAATTGTTTAACTGTGAGGCGATTGGGTACTGATAATTCCATTCTTCTGTCTTTGAATTCCCGTAAATTGTTGGATAACCATGTGAACTCACCCCACTCGAAGGCGAGGTCTGTGTAGAGAACCGGGGTCGTGAAAACTATTCAAATATAAAAATCCCGCTTAATAAAGAGACAAAATTGTTGTGCTTTCGGAACCTGACCCGAGGATTGGACATGAGTTAACAAACAAAAGGATAGCGGAACAGAGAAGGGCACCGTGGTCAAGCCCTCTGCCAAAACCATGTGAGAATCATAAAAGCGGTTGCCCATGTCGCCAGCTTTTTGCGTTTTGCTGCAATTGCTGTCTCTCGAGCAATTCCATGAGAATGCGACCGTGTAAAGTGACCCCACAATAAAACCACCATTAACCAGCCATAGCACGTTAAACTCCCGATGTTGGGCTTCGACGAGAGTAACAAGTCGTTGATTTGGAAGACATGGACGGTGGTGCCAGTTGAAGATAGGGTTAAGCCAAGGTGAATGGAGGATAACTTTGGTCTGATCACAGTGTTGATTGGTTATTGATATATATAGGTGGGCGGTATAATGGTGTTCAGATGCTTGATTGTGGAATAAGTAGCATGTTCGGACGTGATTGTTGTAAGGCTAGGTGGTGAAATATAGAGCCGAAAGCTCATTACAAGTTATTTATTTAAAAAGAAACGTGGAGTATAAATAAAAAGTGGTGAAAGTTAAACATTGGTTATAAGGCTTGGAGATAATATAAAGTCAGGAATATAAATTAAAGTCCAACCATTATAGATGTTATTTGGCCATCAAATTCTACGAATTTGATAAATAAACTCAGAAAAGAAGAGTCGGTTAAGGAGCTCGGGCTAAGAGGAAAAGGAAGCAGGGAGTAAACGAGAAAATCTTATTGAGCGATTGTAGACACACCAGCTCTCCTTAGGGGTCCAATTTCAGTTTTTTTGCGTCACACGATGATCTCTCTTCTCTAGCATTTACTTGTATTGAAGATCACTATTCTAGGAATAAGGAGTTATTTTCTCGAAAAATAACCCTAGCCAAACATTGACAATGCATCAAGGATATCTTTCTATGCTTCATAAGTACATATGTTCTACTTCTAAATCATGTCTTGGAAGTGGTTGTTTTGCTGGAAATTATTCACCAGTTGGTTTCATACCAAAGTCTTTTTCACATTTTCACCATCCAATACATGAAAAAGATAATGGTTTAAAACAACATAAATATTTGAAATTTTGCAAGAATTGTCTGGCACACTTTGAATATGAATTTTGAAGTCAAGTGCATGATGCTGTATAGGATCAAGTGTCATTTTGAATACCAAATGTTTCACATGAAACTTCTCAACATGCTACCCTGCATTAAGGATTAAATGACAATATTGCATCAACTATTTCCATAATAAAAGTGCACCTCGGCTATAAGACTAAACAACTACAAATGTTGTAGATCTAACAAGACCACACAATCAAATGTATTCCACAAGGCCAATACTGTATGAAAAATGAAAAGGAGTTTGCAATCAAAAATACCTTAGGCAACTAATTCAATTAGATACACCAAACCATCAGCAAAAAGGAAAACCAGCCTACTCAAAAGGCAAGCGTTTACCTCCTTTGACAAAATTTTGAGTTCCGAAACAAGGGCCTTTATTGTCTTGTCAATGCCCCTAGTAATTTGAATGGGGTTTGCACCTGCTGCAACAACCCAAACAAAAAGGTTTCATTTCAAATTATTTTCCACAAATTTAAGATACAACCATTGTCAGTTTTGTATTTCCTAACAAGCTCATAAATTTTGACAAAAAAACCAAAATTTTTTAATACCTGATAGCAATTTTTTCACTCAAAAACTATCTTAGACTCAATAAGCCCAACCCAAAACTAAAAAACCAAACACCATAAGACCCTACAAAAATGAATAGATGATCTTAATCCAGTACTATCAACAAAAATTTACCTTTACACCCTCACTTATTAAACCATGTGCTGTTGAATTTTAACTAGCTAGCCTTTGCGGTGAGAAGGGCGGATCACGGCAACATTTTGGAGGATGGGGTCATGCCATCCGAGAAATTTAGTAACCAATTAAAATTCTGCGAGTTTTTTGTAGGCGGCAGCGACCATATTTGCATGCGAGTTGTATTTAAACACAACAGCAGCGATCCTCCTCGGCAAAAAGCTGGAAATTAACAACATTGCAAAGTTTTGTAAATTCAAGGAGGACACGTGAACATAATATTGGATGTACAATTGAGAGAATGCAAACACGAAAACCGGACCCGGAATTTTTATAGACACATTGGATTGAGAAATTCGAGTTAAATTAAGTGATCAGTATCCATTTTAGACGAATTTGGTTTGAAATTCAATCTATTCAGACTTTTGAAGTCCGACGGAAAGGGTTCTTTAATGTTTTGATAGTTTAATATATACATATGTTTAAACATATGTTATATATATATCATATGCAAAATGAAAGGTGGGCCATAGAATTTAGTTTTAATTTTATTTTTTTAAAAAGAGGGTTTATTATAATATGTTTTATATGTTACGACATATAAAAATAAAAAGGTCGAAAAAGCTTGGTAGTTTTTTTTATAGACAGTACGTAAATTTTTTATTACACAGCAGTGTGTAAAAAGTGAAAGACTGAGTGTAATTTTTTAAGTGTGTATGCACAGCAGTGCGAAAGGGAAAAACACAGCAGAGTGTTTTAGAGACAGAGTATGTTTGTTTTGAACAGACAGTGAGTTGGTTTTATGCACTGCGTTTTGTAGTAGTCATAATTTTGTAATCCCTCTCAGTGAGGAAGAAGTGTAATAGTTTTTTTTTGAGTTATTGAAGGGAATAGAAGTTTGTTTTCAAAGTATTGAAACTGTGTCTCCTGTCAAAGAAATTTTTATTTTCTCTGTGTTAGAGGAAGGGAGATTTATTCTCCATTCATTGTTCTGGAATTTTTCAATATTCCAACATGTGCAAGAACAACAGATGTTGTGGTTCCATCCCCAACTAAATCATTTGTCTTTGCCACAACTTGCCTTACCAACTTGGCCCCAATATTTTCAGCTGGGTCCTCTAATTCAACCAATAAAAAGGCCAAAACCATAGCATTGAGATACATTTCATTACACTGTCAATAACAATAAAATTTGACTCAGCCATAACCCTTTCCTTTTAGACCACTGGGTAACAAATATGTTTCCTTTCAACTTTGAGTTTTCAAATTATGCCTACCAAATCTAAGACATTTAAGAGGGGGAACTAATACAACGTTAAAAAGAAAACCAGAGCACACATCTACAAATTACCTCCTTAGCTACTGTCACACCATCATTAACTATTTTCGGAGAACCATGCTTGCTCTCCAAGACAACATTTTTCCCTTCGCCCCAAGGGTGATTCCAACAAGATCAGCAAGTTTGTTCACACCGCCTGCAAGACAAATTGACAATGCTTTCAGTAAGTGTGCAATTGAATGCCAGACCATATGCCAAAACAACCCTCCATGAAAAATTAAAATAACACATTAGAATCGAATATAAGTGGACAAGGAAAGATCCACCGCAGTGAAGTTTCACGTGCAGGTGACCTTCCTTTAAACATAATTTTTTCTCTGACCTGCAATTTTTTTGTCACTGAGTCATCCTTGTTGAAGTAAAACTCCTTTTCCATAGCTCTTGTATTAACTACCTTCTCTTTGTCGCGTAATCTCAGAGTCCCTCTTCTTCTTGAGCGATTAAAGGAAATGGGTGAAAAAACTGAAAGAGAAGACAATTGTCTACCATAATTATCAAACATTGCACCCAACTTCTTCCCCTTTCCATTGTTACCCAATGAGGTAGATGTGGCAATTGTTGTCATACCGCCCAAAGCAGAGGCCATCTTCTCTTATGCTGAATATAGAATTACAAGATATTCATATTAGTATGAACCTTAAAAAACATGACTCCCATTTCTAAAAACCACTTTTAAGTTGTAACAGGCAAACTAAACAACTATCACAACTTTTGGCAACTTCTGGAGCATTAAGAGAGAAACAACCAAAGAGAAATACAACCACAATCCTCATTTTAATGAGACCGGACTATATATTTGCATTAAGATAATAGAAATAAATCACGACTATATTAAGTCCAGCACAAAACAATCTTTAACCGGTGTCTCTCGCGCCCTTCAGGTTTCCATGCTAGAGGTTGCATATTTTTAATTTAAATTCTTGACCTCTCGTGCCCATCTATGAATGCATCCAATGGGATATCTACATCAAATGCTCCTTTATATCCCCAAAAACAAATTCTCTACTACAAGAGCACCAGTATTGATGGATCACCCCACACCATCCCACCCACTAGAAATGGTGAAAAAGGAAACCCTAGAAAACTTCTGAAATATCTCAAGATGACTATATGGGTGGTTCTTATGAATTAACCAACCATTCAGAACATGCTCATCAATCCAAACCATGAGTATTATGTGACGATATTCAAGCAGGCACTGAATCGGATTTCTGAAGCTATGTTAGAGAAACCCTAAAATCTCATTGAAAATAGGTGAAATGTGGCACCACTCAGAGATTGACATGTGCCAATTGGTACAAGTGGTAGACAATTGGCATGCTCAAACAACGAGGTGATGCAGGAATTACATGAGGGAGAAAATATCAGAAAAGCCCCAAATCTGGAGAACTAAAGCTCATCACCAACCTGAGATTGACAACTTTACATGATGTAACCTATGAAATCGTAAATGGAGAAATCATGGTAACAATAAAGTAACCTATGTAACAATAAAGTCATATTCATCCTGGGAGTGGTAATGGGAGAAATCATAGTGAACAACAGGAAACATGCAGAGTTGCTTACAATCAAATAGATGAAAAAACACATACAAAAAACCTAGATAATAATCATGAACAAGCTTAATGTTGAATTATGAACTGTAAAGGAACTTACAAAATGTGACATTACGAACCTGGTCAAGCGCACAAGCAAAAATATCCTGGACATGACCCTGGTTGACAAGTTGTATTGCTCATGATGCAAGAGGATTTGTACCTGCACTGCCAAGTCAATCAAAATCCATCATTATCTATACAATAAATACAAGTAATTGATGTAGTATTTTTTACTCTAAGATGCATTCTTATGATAATGTTAGAAAATATGTTGAAAAGGTCAAAACATACCTGAATAAGCTCCTCTTAGTTTCAAGAACAATTTATTGGAGTCGCATGAACTTGGAACAAGCCTCCCACGATCTGAAAGAGTAGCAACTAAGTCAACAGTGACTTTTTTGTTGCTACGCTGGATCGAGGGAGGTTTGCTCCAAGATTAAATCACTTCAATAAATTATTTTCTACTAAATAGGGCCAACCACGTGAAGGTGGAAGCTCTTATGGCCCCTCTCCCCCCCCCTCACATTACTCTCAATTCCCCAATACCCAATCTATATTTCATTTTTTACTTTCATGAGCATAAAAAAAAATATTCAATAACTAATAAAAAAACAATTCAACAAAAAGTACGCAAGGAAACATTGCAATTAATGCTTGAAATAAAAATAGTATGATAAATGAGTTTTTTATATAATGCAAAAAACGTTCCAAGTATGATATTTGATATCATCAATATCATATGTCTCCTTTATTTGTTTCGTGACTTTCAACCCGCACTGCTGACCTAGTTGCGTATTCAAGATGTCTGGGCTCATCCAGTGACGGGGCATCGCCTACAAAAACAGATAATATTAAATTTTAATTGTCAGTTTTTAAATATCATTGAACTAGTTCGGTAATATTAATAAAAAAAATTGCAATGAGATTATTTACCTGGTGCACCAGTTGTCACCGCTGACCTAGTTACGTTGTCACGATGTCTGGTCTCATCGAGTGACGGGGCATCGCCTACAAAAACAGATAATATTAAATTTTAATTGTCAGTTTTAAAATATCATTGAACTAGTTCAGTAATATTAATAAAAAAAATTGCAATGAGATTATTTACCTGGTGCACCAGTTGTCGCCGCTGACCTAGTTGCGTTGTCACGATGTCTGGTCTCATCCAGTGATGGGGCATCGCCTACAAAAATAGATAATATTAAATTTTAATTGTGAGTTTTTAAATATCATTGAACTAGTTCGGTAATATTAATAAAAAAAATTGCAATGAGATTATTTACCTGGTGCACCAGTTGTCGTCGTTGGGACTGTTGCCCTATCTTCCTCTCTGGTGGTAAGATCCTCAAGGGAAACATTCTCTATCATTTAAACAAAAAACGTTATAAGGACAACCATCAAGGTATAATTAGAAAAAATTATAAGTGGAAATTAATTACCGTCACGGCCCTCACTGATAGCAGCATTGTCGGCTTGGTCCCCACTACAATGATTAGGTTGCACGAGAGGATCATCTACATCTGGCTCTAAAACTGGGTTATTTGCCTCGTCAGTAGTGCTGCTCCCCTAATTTAAACAAAGTTGTTAGACATTAAATTTATGGATGAAAACAAAAATATTGAAAGGTTAATGTTTACCTTATCAGGCATTCTAGATCTTGGGACCTGCCCCAAGCTTCTGCGACATTCAACTACAGCTTGATAGCCAAAACGGAAAGCGATATTTTTATCTTCCTCTGTAGTTTCTGTTCCGAATTCATCACCCTACATTACATATGATTGTGTATTTTTAATCATATATGATAGGATTACAAAAACGTTGGAAGGCGATACAATTAATTATAAGATGTTTAGCTACTTAATTACAATTCTTGCAGCTAATTTCAAGTAGCCACCCTGGTCGAGCTTGTGATGGCCCTTTTTCTCAATCCTAGCTTTGGTTGCCTTTGAGGTGTCGGGCAACCTAGCATCAAAAGATTGAAGTCAGATATGACGTAGCACACTTTTATTTTAGACATAAAGAAAATTAAAGCTATTGAATTAAAGTTGTAATTTACCTTGCGGGTCCAGTTGGCATTTTTCCTTCTTTCTTTGCCCTTTTCTCTTTTTCGTCATGGATGAGTGCTCTCCACTCACTCTCTGAAACTACGAGAGGACGCTCATATCTAGGGTTAAATTGCAATTGCGTCCTATAGGTGTCCCTGGTATATTTCAAATATTTTCCAGCTACCTGAGCCACCGCTTTTTTGTCAAATGTGCCAACCCCAAAAAGGGCTTCTAGATAATCTAGAAGTTCTTTTTTCAGGTTGGAATTTAGGGAATTCCACCCTGTACATATGTTTGGGCCAAAAATTACCAACACATGGCTCTCCAGAATCCTGTAGAACTCATTGTTTCCTACACAGAATAAAACCAAAAAAAGAAGAAGATATTATCATTAATTTAAAAATAAAAATCATGATAAATATGTTTTATATAAAGTACATGAAATAGTTAAAATATTAAAATTTACCTGGGAGTTGTACATGCTTTATAGGGACACCCTCATCGTTCACCAACAATGTGCCATTAATGGTCCCTGTGGAGCTGACACGTGTAGCTCTAGGAAACGCAATAATGTAGTTGGCCATATCAGCCTCATCATTGCCAACACGTTCAGCGGTTGGTTGGGTGTCTGCTTGGGCAGGGTGTGTTTCTTGGCTGGCACCTAAAGGAGTAGAAGGTGTACGAGAGGGTTGTTGGGCAATATCTTGCCCTTGTGTCCCACTACCACCAACACCGGGTTCAGCAAGTGCCAGAAAACGCTACATACAAAATAAATTTTTGTTAGTTTAGTCAATGTAAAAATTAAAAATCAAACTATCACAATTCATCTCATGCAGAACAAAAAAATATCCTTTTGACTTTTTATTATTACCTGATATGTTTCTAGCTAGCTCATAAGTTTTTTTATCCTCTCTTCTGTTTCAGGTGTTTGAGGCGCGTCTATCAAAGTATTAAATTCTGACCTTGCATCTCGTGCCTTTTTTCGCAACAAGAACACTGGAGATAGGGATGAAGAAAGCTCTTCCTCAAAGAGGGAATCATCGGGCGTACCATGGCTAGGTGTCTGCATATTTGAACAAAATTAATATTATTTCAATTATGTAAATAACTAAAATACCTGAAGATAGAGAAATGCTGGCACTTTACATGTTCTTCCGCTGGCCTCTTTCCGCGATCATCTCGTCTCGGGGTTGTTCCTGCACTGCTCTGATCAGTCTGCCACATTGCAATAAAATTATAAATGTAAAAACTTGAAAACAATATCTAACTTGAAAACACAAAATGAAAAATGAAATAATTTCTAATAAGACACCGGAAGACAGAGTTAGAGTTTCAAATATGCCTTGCATTGAATTCAGTCCTGGAAACATGTCATTGCACATTAAGGCACCCCAACATTCAATCCACAAATGATATATTTAAGTAGGCTTCTCCTATTCTGGGAAAACACCATACCTATAATGCATTCACTTGCATGTATAAAGGGAAAGGAAAACATGTTTTCATACAACGGTGACAAAGGCATCTTGAGGAAAGGTATCTTCACTTTTTATTTATGTTGTTCACCCACACCACTCTCGTGTTTTCACTAATCCTGTTTTGTCATTTTTGGATTCAAATTAAGTTAAGGCCTTAAGTATTTTTTGACCTTTCGGTGTAGTTTGTATAAGTGGCATGTATGGATTTTCCATTAATTCTGCACTTTTTCTCTTCATGCGCATGTTTCCCTGGAAATCAAATGCATGATTTAGTCCCATACATTTAACAAGTTGTTGGATCAACTCCATAGGAAATATCATGTTTCCTATTCAATCAAAATTTATCTCAGTTAGGGTAGGTAGGAAGGTTTTCCCTTTGTATTAATAGGGCACTTCTAACTTGCATTTTTATTATATCTTTCAAATTTAGTGTCGTTTCAATTAGGGCATGAATTTTTGCAACTTTCAAGGTGAGAATGAACAAAGAAATTTTTTTGTGATGGATGACTGTATATGACTCCATGGCTAGAGGAAAAGGAACTAATCTACTTCTTCAAATATCTATAGTTCTCATTCACCTCATACGAAGATGGTCCCTGATTTTGAGCCAAATGTTGCAGCAAAAAGTCCCCCCCCCTCCATAATTTGATAGTCAATGGAAATTTCTTAAATTGATGATGGGGCAAGATTATGGAACATTGGCACATACATATGTAATTGATTCCAAGATCATGATATATGTTTGCATATGTTTATGGCAATGTTCCACCAAGTCCCCTGGAGGTGGGAGCGAGGGGACGAGGGAGCGCGGGAGCGGCCTATGCAAAAGCTCACTACCAATTTTCAGGAAACGTGGGGGGACGTCGGGGTCATAAAAATTATAAAATTTAATATTTAAAATGTAACTATATTTTTGCAAGGAATGTATATACGGTCATCATACACTTGCATCATGAAAGATAAATCATAAATGATAAAATTACAAATCGATGAATGATGAATCATATAATTGAAACAAATTTAAAAGTTAAAAGTTAAAACATACATCATACAATCATGCATGTAAGTTTGTAAGTTTGTAACTATATATTCATTAATGTAACTACTAACAATGTACAATGAAAATAAAGTTTAAGATATCATATGACATATTATATCAAGATTCAAAATAGAGTTTAAACTAAAGTTTACAACTCAAGTCTGAAACATAAAAATTAAACGCAAATAAGTTATGTCTGAAACATAAAACATAAAACATAACATATGAATATCAAATGATATCATCATACTGATAAATGAGCATAAATGCTCAAGTTAATGCCCCACTAGTCTCTGCATCAAACTTCTGCACGAATATATCAAGATCAACCATGTCACCATCTGAATCAGAATCACTTGGATTCTCAAATATGCTAAGTGGCACATCAAATTTTAACACGAAACCATAAACTAAAAGGGGCGGTGAGGGGACGTGAGGGCGCGTGAGGGAGGCCGAAGCGTGAGGGTGTGCAGGGGCGTGAGGGGGCGTGAGGGAAACATCCCCTAGAAGTCCCCAAGACCTCAAAGCGTGAGGGGGCGAGGAATCTAGATCCCTAGGTGGGGGGGCGAGACCCCATGTAACACTGGTTTATGGAGGTGGTGGAGCACAAAAGAGCTCAAATAGAGCTGAAATTTTCACATAAAAAGGACTGTGGGCTTGACTAATGGTTCCATTTAAAAAATGATATCTAGACAGAGAATAAGTGTAGCATGCAAACATGCATTGAAAATCCATCTGAGTTTGCATTGTATTACTTATGATGGACTCAAATTTGGGTTTCAAAATGCCAGGTTATGGCATGATTTTGTCGAGAAACCCTTAGTTGGATTCTCATGTTGGTTTAATTTATATTTTAAGTTTGTTTTGCAATCTTTGGGTGATAGTAACTCATGAACTAGGTTACCAATGTGTAACAATCATATTTCAAGAATAAAGTTGTGATTTTTTATATTATTATTATTATCTATTAGCTACGAGTATTGACACCTAATGCCTGGAATTTTGACATCTTGATAGCATGGATAATTTAGAAAATGTTTCTAGTAATGTTAACATAATAACTATCATTACGTGTCTTCACTTTTGTCACCATAATAGACCTGTGATATGGAATCATCACACAACTTGATATGCTATGTCCCAAAAAGTTCAAACTGGTTGAACCTACCTCATAGTGTGGTTATTAAGGACAAGTTGCTTGGTATATAACTCGATAGCATAGACTGCGTTGCATTTCTAAAAAGAATCCTCAAGTGTCAAAAAAACTTCACAATATGTTCTACTATAAAGCCTTTTGGGATACCTGAAATAATATATGTATCATTGATGACTTTTAAAGTATGACAAGATCCAGAGGGAAAAGAAATCAATGGAAGAGTGATCCACCAATGAGAACCTAGAATTTAGCATCAGATGAGTTAGAGTCTAGGAAATTGAAAGCCTATAATTTTAATTAGTGATGAAGGACATCACATAGGTAATTATATTCTCATGTAGAATAATCTGTTAATTCAAATTTAAACTACATAATATGAAAGGCATACCATAAATTTTTCCACGTAAGTCCAAACAACCTATAAAAAAGGAAAACCTTCTTTTTCCATTGGGTGATGAAGATAATAGAGGGTATTGAATCTTGATTCTTGACATCTAGAGAGAACCATACAGCCTAACACAATCCAATAGAATTGACCAAAAAAACCCAAATAGAGTCAACCCTTCTATAGGAGGAAGGGCCTGCAGTAAGAACTTACCATTTTGCAAGAGCTGAGGGCGAATGTTACTACTAGTCGAGGCGAGGAAACGCGAGCGAATGTTGTTTCTACGAGAGCGCAGAAGCGAAGCAGCGAGCGAAGCTTTGAGCAAAGGCGATACACCCAAGAGATGGAGAGCGAATACGGGGCCGAATACTATTGAAAGAGGCGAGGCGAATCCGGGAGATGCATTGCAGAGCTCGGGCGAGCGAGGCGATAGTGTTCTGCCAGGCTCGGGGGCGAATCTTTGAGGAAAGTAATCTTTAAAGTGCCGCAAGAGGCGCGAGGCGAATGGTGTTACAGGCGGAGGGCGAATACGCGCATGATATTGCGCGCGTGATATCGGACGTTAATGTAGCACACATGTACATTTGAACACTAATAGATTTTTGTAGTTGAAATGCAATGCTTGTTTTCATTTAAATGTAGGGTTTTTAAAGCGGGGAGAAATAATGGCTGCCAAATTAATAAGCGTTTCTTTGGGAAAAATTTAAATCTTGTATTGGGTGATGAAGATAATAGAGGGTATTGAATCTTGATTCTTTACATCTAGAGAGAACCCTACAGCCTAACACAATCCAATGGAATTGACCAAAAAACCCAAATAGAGTCAACCCTACTATAGGAGGAAGGGCCTGCAGTAAGAACTTACCATTTTGCAAGAGTTGAGGGCGAATGTTGTTGCCAGAAGTGAGAAGCGACTGGCTGAGGGCGAATGCGGGGAGCAAATATTTGTTCTACAAGAAGTGACGCGAATGCGAGGGCAAAATCTTCGCGACAATGGGAAGGGCGAATCTTGAATTCACAACGATATCAAACGTTAATGTAGCTATTGCGACAAATACGAAACAATAAAATCATTTTTATGTAGCGCGCATATAAGTTTCAAATTTTTATGTAGCGCCCATATAAGTTTGGTATTTTTATGTAGCGTGAAAATAACTGTCGCTATACCGACGGCGAAAAAGGCGTCGCTATTAGGACGGTGCCTCCAAACGTCGCAATGGCGACACCTAGACATTGTGCCGCAGTTGCGACGTTTAGAGTCGTCTCAATAGCGACGCTTTGGGCCATGGTGTCGCAATTGCGACGTCTTCCTTTAAACGTCGCAATTGCGACATTTGTTTAAGTGTCGGTATTGCGACACTTTTCTATAGACATCGGTATAGTCGGTATAACGACGGTTTAGGGCGGGAAGTAGGATGGAAAAGAATTTGGGAAAATTTCCAACATTTGGTGTGTCGAAGCAGTCATGTCAAATGTAGTGAGCACGGAGTACCGAAGAAGCCAAGTCATGTATTCCTTTTGCACTCTAAATTTATGATATCAGGGGGCATTACAATGGTATTAGTCCACAATATTGAGCGATGTGTCGTCTAATTGATTCCGTCCAAGAATACCATCGACACTTGTGTGGTTTTGGCTCATGGTATTGGTAAAGTCTAAAACTATATAAGGAGAAGAAGGTCATAGTGCAAAGGTGTGCATGTTTTTGGGTATTGAATGAATACTTCACTCTGAAGTATATCTGCATGGAATGGGATACTGTTTATTGATAGATATGAAGTAATAATGCACCTATGAATACAATGATGGATCAGGATCTCTAGACCTGAAATGACTATATATTTGATAGATCTATTTATGAAATGTTTAGATCTGTGATCTGGTGAATGGTTGCTGAAGTGAAGGGTAAGATCTGAGATGATTATATTTCTGAAGTGTGTGGAAGGAAATTTTTGATCTGTTTTTTTGTATTATTGTTTTCTGTCAATGATGTCTTCATAGAGATCTGGGTTGTTTGAATACTGATTATGTTGCTTGTTGATTATGATTAAAGATCAGTTGTTGGTTGGGTGATTGATGATTAAGTGAATGTTTTGATAATGGTATGAGTTTTAGTTTGATGTATTTTTTGTGAGCATAAATGTGTGGAGTGTGTCTAGTCTGAAAATTTGATGAAAATAGGCCTATAAGGTGTGTTGTGTTGAATTTGTTTGGATCTAGTGTGAAAATTGATGAAACGTGGTCTGTAGTGGCGCTGAGGGTTGAAGCCTTCAGTGAGGGGGTCGTAGTTACCTTCCAGTAGTTGCTGGTAAATGAGATCAGGGGGTAGTAGCTCCCTTCGAGGAGTGGCTGGTAAACGAGAAGCAGGGGGTTGTAGCTCCGTTCTAGTTGTAGCTTGTAAACAAGATCATGGGGTTGGAGCTCCCTTCTAGTAGAATCTGGAGAACGAGAGAAGGTTGCAGCCTTCTGCAGGTGGGTGCCTACGTGCTAGTATGAGTCTACAGTAGTACAAGATTGTAAGCAATTTTCTTTATAATAAATATTGAAGACAAAGATGACAACAACAATGGTTTTCTCCCGACTTGGGTTTCCACCTTAAATCCTGGTGTTCATGTGTGTTACTTATGTGTGATGATTTATTCTGTTCTTACTGCACATGCTTACTATTGACTAAACATCTAAAGAATGAATGATGCACTGATCTAAATAAAGAATTATTTGCATAATAAGATCTCTGGACATACACAATTTTTCTTAAAGATAGGCTCGTGTATACACTAGTTGGGTTCATTAAAGTTGCGTATAGAAATTAGTAAAGAAAAAGTAAAATTTTATAGTGAGTTATAAATACTGATTCACCAGCTCCCCCCCTCCTCTTAGTATTTTTCCCCAAAACAGCATCAGATTTTGATTTATGTTGATTTAAATCTGTTCTCTGTCCTCATCTCTCCTCATCTTAGATATGAATTTTCTTGTTTTCTTTGGAAGTAAAGAAACTACCTAAAGAAGCAATACCAACTGGATTTCAAATAAAGGCAAAGAAATTTCCCAATCTTCTATTTCTGAGACTACAGACATGCCTCCATTATTATTAGACACTACATGCAAGAAAGACAATGGGATTTATTCATGGGAAACCATGTACAACCTGTTTGAAGGAGAACAACCAAGAGAACTATAGAAAAAAGTAACAACAGATGAGGGAGTTTCATCAGAACCGTCTTACTTTAAATTTGCATGCTCGTTTATCCATAAGATAGTGGCAAGGTCGAAGATCTTACCATACACTGATATGGTAATATGGTTCATTGATAACCTCAACATTGTAGACATGACATTCAAAAATTCCAAGTTGGAGAACATATAAGGTTCATTCACTGCTGAAGATTTGCGAACAATGTATCATCTGCCTTCACCACACAAGATTTATGAAAAATCTTTCTTGGACAAATTTTCAAGAAATAATTCAGACTTAATGAAGGTGATCAAATGATGGAAAAAATATCAGGGCAAGATAAATAAGATAAATTTGGTATGTACCCCATTGCACAATTGGCATCACCTTACTGTTATGTAGTAGGAATGCTATGTAGACTATTTGCTAGACTTGATACCACGAAATTATCTATTGAGTGGGTTCCTTTAATTAGTGCAGTTGTCAATTCCACTGTAATGAATTGGGAAAATATTCTATCTAATAACTTGGCCAAAAATATCATGGATTACAGAACCAATCGAGTCTTTTCCACTAGGGAAAATCCCCCTTTCTATATCAGCACATATATTATGGATGCCATATGTTTTTGCTCAAGTTTTCCTATCATGGGTTGGAAGTGGACAAGCCAAGAACCTGACCCAATTCATATATATCATAGAGCCCTTTTGGAGTTGGAGTTTCATTTACATTTTTACAAAAAATTTCATGGAGTTATGTTACCTATTTATCAGATTATTTTCAATGAGAGAATTCCCAAAATTTCCAAGGAAGCCAGTGCTGATATTTTACCTGTAGCCTGATGGTTTGGTGAGGAAAATTTTACCTATATTAGATTTTTTGGGAGTCTGTATTCTCCCCATGTGCTACCCTATTACATCTTAGATAAAATTTTGGCAAGGGAAATCGCATCTCGAACTCTAGTAAGTGGCATAACTAAGCAACTCAGATATTACAAGAAGGCCATTTGGCCTACTTTCCCATTATAGTGCAGCACTTTTGCCCCTTTTGACATAGTTCATGCAACTAAAGAAGTTCCAAATATTACTTCATTTAATCTAGATTTAATACTAGGAAGATAATATGATCCAACTAATGTGCTTCATAATTTTACCACTAGTCTTAAAATCAGGTCATTCACAAATGAAAAATATATGTTTGATGATTTATTTGAAGGCATAGAGAAGTTTGAAAATGTGTTAAAGACTGGATCAAATAAAAGTAGTATGGTAGATCTTAAAGATTTTCATTAGTACAGAAACAAGAGGCTATAAACAATACCATTAGACTTGTTACAAATGGAAAATGTCAAAAGACCAACCCCCGACATTAGTTTAGATGATTAAGCTAAAGACATGTTAGAATATGAGAACAAAGATGAAAGACCTGAGAAGATAATTGAAAAAGTGATTAAAGGAATTGATATGCAAACTGAGGAGGAAACTTATGGAGCTGAATCATATTCAAAATAAGTTCAAGATATTCAGACTACATGTGAGCTGACAGTTAAACCTCAAGAAAATGATTTGAAGATAGAATGGACAAATTTTACTAAAGCACTGGAGACACCGCCACCACCAAAGCCTAATGCTGAAGGATCAACAATTTTCCAAATGCTTGAAGAAACCCAGAATATAGTAGAGACTGCAGTGCCACTACAATAGGTACTAGAAGATTAGGATCGAGAGATTATTCCAGCCTAACCAACATGTGAAATAATTTTGAAAATTGAAGAAATACCTCCATTAAATGTTTTCTACAACCCAAATCATAAAGTTATAGTCAAGAGAAGAAAGAGAAGAAGAATTGATGAATTAGTGGCTGCTCTAGACAATGAGTCAATGGATGTTGTATGGAAGGACTCTTTTGCCAATCCTACTAAAAATCTCACCAAACTATCACAGTTTGTTGGTGCATATGTAACTGCTACAATAGATAAAGCAGAAGAAGTGAATCTTCTTCTCAAACAAAAGGAAGACAAAGTTTAAGAATTAGAAATACTACTAGAATGGGAAAAGCTTAATGCTAGTAAGCAAATTGAGATGAAAATTTCACAATTCCAAAAGGACTTTGAAAGATTAAAGTTGCAGAACCAAGTACAAATTTCAGAAAAGGAAATGCAAATTAAAGAAATGATGGATAAACTAAAAAGTCAGCCTCAAACAGAGCAATTTATTAAAGAGGCACTGGAATGGAATGAAAAATTGAAGCAACAACAGGAATATTTTTGTTATAAAATCTCAATTACTAGTTCATATTATGATAAAAGCAAGATTTTGATTCAGCAAGTGGATAACAGGAGGTTGGAATGTGAAAAGATCCAAAATAAAATTTATGATTTTATCCTATGGCAAGAGTTTGATACAGGAAAGAAAGCTGATCTCCCCAAAATTTATAAATTTCACAAAGATATTGTATTCAAATATTGGGAGAAGTAGTTAAGACAGGCAGAGAAGGCAACATCAAAGGCAAAAAATCTGAGAAATGAGATCTTTGAATCTATTAATGGATAGCTTATAAATGTTGAACTTATCAAAGAATCTACAGTCGAAGTTCTCCTAGAACTTTAACTATTAGAAGCATAATGGAAGGAAAGTGTAGAGACACAGGCAGAAGCTATTAAAAATATAACTGAGTTGGATCAGGAAAATTATTGGAATTTTCTTATCAAACCACGTCATCAGTGTCTAACTCTACAATCATTAACTAATTCCACTAAGAAATCGTTGCCAACACTTTCAAATGAAGTTTTTAAAGGACATGTCAGATTCAGGATCACACAACCATATCAGCTAAAGTCGATGGTAGATATTTTCCACATCAGAGATCAAATGGGAAAAGAAGATCAACCCAACTAGGCATGTTGTTATTTTTATTCCTAGATTGTAGTTTAAGTTTACTCATTACAAGAAAGGTTGATTGAAACCTCCTCAAATTTTTATGTAATAATCTATTTTAGAAATATTTAGTTTATTATTTAAACCCTTCTCATGCATTTAGAGAAGGGTCCAGAAATTTGTCAAAAATATTTGCAAAGGAATGCACTACTGTATGTTTGTGAAGCCTTGATGAATTAATGAAAAAAATTCTATTTTCTTTTGATATTGAAGTTGTTTAACTGAAGTTGCACTATTGTACTTATTGAATTTATTTAATTTGAATATGAGTAGAATACTACTATAATTTTGAATGAGTATAACCTCATATATATGGTATTTATACACGTTATAATAAGTTTTTCTTCTTGAATTGACAATCAACTTTTATCTGTATTATGTATCAAAGCTGTTATCATAAGTGAATCTTAAATGCACTTTTGTACTGATATTTTTTTATAGTTTCTTATCTCATATATGATCAAACTTATGAATGCGATATATGTTTCACAATTTTTTTGATTAAGCTATTTTTTCAAGAAAATTATTTTTACATAATTTTCATCTCTTTCAACTTTTGAATAATCTTCATTACCAATTGTTGAAAGATATCTTTCTAGATCACATAGAAGAATGAATACTCCCAAGTATATAGTAGAATATATATTTATTCAGTGCATATGATAGATTAAATCATTTTTCCATTTTCATGTTATAAGCAAACACACCCTCATCATACTTATTGAGAAACTGGTCCCTTTATCCCTAGTTAGAGCCACTACACCAAATGAAAAAGGAATTTCTCTAAGGTCCGGAACAGGTGGTTTCCCCCATGATGTGGCAGCAGAATTTTGAGACCTCAACATAGTGTAATGGGATGCATATAGTATTTAGACAATGGTACCACATTCCATATGACGGGGGATAAAGATCTCTTCAGTGACTTGGAGGAGAAGGACCTCCAACAAAACATAGAATTTGGAGATGACGGGAGGTATAACGTGACCAACATAGGTACATTTATCTTTTAGAGGGAGAATGGATCCCATCTCAGACTAGCAGATGTTTTGTATGTTCCAGGACTAAGGAAGAATCTTGTCTCCATAGCAGTATTGGAAGAACGTCATTATGAAGTGATGTTTATAAAAGTAAATTTTTTCCTTAAACACATAGCCACGAGAGAGGTGAAGCAGATCGGTACAAGAGTCAATAACCTGTATGCACTCAAGGTTGAGGATGTATGCAAGGCTTTGAGGAGAAAAGCAGTGGTTAGTGATTTGGTGGTTGAGAGGGAGCAATTATCTCTCAACATGTAGCCTCAAAAGCAGTCTCAGAGGTTTGTGGAGAAACCATAATTGGAGAAGCAGAGAGGAGACTGAGTAGAATATTCCACTCAAGCAGAGGCCTCTAGGAGGGGGAAATTTTGATCCAGATGGGCAAAGGGAGTACATGCAACTATACCTATAGGTGAGAGGTGGGGTGATGTGCAGAATTAATTCCAAGAAGAATTTTGGGTAGGATTCATTGAGATGGTGTGTCTCATGGATTTAACTTGGCTACAGGGAGCCCATAGTATAGCAGTAGTAGGAAGGATTAGTTAGATTGATGCAGTCAGATATCAGGAATATAGATATCAGGGTGACAGGTGTCGGATACTGGAGCACAGATCAGAGTTGGCAGAAGTGCAAAGTGCATGGATGCAGGTGTAAGCAATGCAGAGAGTCCAATAGACAGGTGTAGTAGGATCTAGCAGCCAGAAGACTCTGATATCAAATGCATTATACTAATTCAATTGTTTGGAGGCTATTTAGTTTTAGGAGAGTTGCATGTGCGAACAACACTAGAGTATTGTTGCATGTAATAACATTTCAAAGGTACCGGATCAGGACATATTGATTCCTTTCTTATTGAGAGGGAGTATTGAAATTTACAACAAGAAACAGTGAAATTTTCATCCAGAAACAACATCGAGAAAATGGCATCCAGAAATGTGTGTCAAATTTATTTATCCCTTAGATAAATTGGACAATAAATTGTAATCTTATATCATAATCACTTGTAATATTTAACTGAGTGTGATAGACTGGGTTAGCTCATGAAATTCGAGTTGAGGGTGGTCGTTGAGGCATGTAGAGTGATTCTATTTGTTTTAGTGTCCAAGTTGCAGTTAGTGTATTATTTTAATGCATGAGAAATCACTTAACTCAATTAAGTGATCTAAATTCAGTCTAACTAGCTGTAAATGATTGTTGCACTTGTGAGAGGTCAAGTGAATTAAATCAGATTTAATTCACATGCAGTGATCTATCAAGTGAGTAATGATTTACTATTAGTAGTTGCATGCATCTCACTTCTGATGAGGACCCAGTTCAGACAAAGGTTAAAGGGAAGTTGTATATCGGTTGTGTTTATAGAAAATTTCCTGGGCACAATTATATACACCATAGGATGCCCATGATGTATTGTGCAGTCAAGGAAGGCTAATTATCCTAATTAATAGTGATTAATTTCCTAGGGATTGTGTGAGAAAGGCAGGTTGAAGACAGACTGAGAATTGGCTAAGTGTTGGACCAATTTTCTCTGTATCAATGTGAGATAGTCAGGATATTACAGTAGACTCTTGTGAGAAGAGTGCATTATATTGTTTCATGATTCCTTGGTTCATTATACAATAGAGATAGAGGGGTTTTGAGCAGCAAACTTTCCCGAGGAAAATATCTATGTTATGGATTGATTTTCTTCTTTCTTTTACTTGGTGTGATTGTGAAATTGTGTTTAATTTACACAAATTAATTGTAGAAGGATTCAGTATCTTTCTCTAATATATTGCATGATCATATTGAATCCATTGGTATACATATTGTTTGTATAATTTCTTCAAACCTAACCAAGCCAATGAAATTCCTTTATGTCCTCAGGTTATGATTGAGCCCTTTGAAAAATGGGATATTGATTTTGTAGGACCCATAAACCCAACATCTTAAAATAAAAATCATATATTGGTTTGTACATATTTTGTTAAAAAATGGGTAGAAGCTAAATCTATTTATTTTTCTACCAAAAGAGTTGTTGTAGAATTTTTATTTACTAAAATATTTACTAGAATTGGAGTGCCTAGATTTTATTTTTTTTTTGAAAATGGGTCGTAGTTTATTTATAATCTCGTACAGGGTGTGATGGATCAATATAAAATTAGGCATAGGAAATATACATTGTATCACCCACAAGAAAATGGCCAAGTGGAATCCAAAAATAAGGTAATTGAGTCCATCCTCACCAAAACAGTGAACATGCATATAAAGTATTGGGCTAACAGATTTTTGGAAGCCTTATGGGCATATCAGACCACTTGGAGGAACAACACGGGACATACACCATATGAGCTGGTATACGAGAAACAAGTCCTTTTTTTGATAGAGTTCGAGAGGAAGACATTCCAAACTGCAGTTTAGTTGGGACTAGATCTCTCAAAGGCACAGCAGTAGCATCTACTATAGTTGAATGCATTAGATGAATTTAGAAGGGATGGTGTTCAACCAAATTTATTGGTTCAACAACAGCGCAAGAAGTAGCATGACAAGTCTATCAGGAAAAATTTTGTTGAAATTAAACAAGAAAATGCAACACACACACACCAGTGTGGGATCATAGGTCACACAATGATGGGTCCTAGTGATACATTAGTGTGCAATCAATTTAGTAAATAAATTGGAAAATTAATTGTAATATTTTATGATAAAAACATGTAATAGTTAACTAAGTGTGATAGACTTAGTTAGCTCAAGAATTTCGATTTGAGGATCTAATGATAGGCATGTAGAGTGATTCTATTATTAACAGTTTTTGGTTGTAGTTGTAGCACTAGTGTAGTGTGGGCTAGATCAATTAACTCACAATAATTGAGTTAAAAATAGTTTAACTAGTTCTAACTATTTGATGAGCTATTGGAAGATCAAGTGAATTAAAATAGACTTAATTCGCTAGTAGTGATCTACCAAGTAACTGATGATTCACTATTTATAGCTGCATGCATGCTAATTCTGGTGGATACCCAGTTGAGACAAAGGTTCAAAGCTAGTAAACTAGAAGTTGTATTTTAGGCAAACTTCCCAGGTGTAGTTATAAAACCATGGGAAGACCATGATTAATTTCACAATCAAGGAAGGATGAATTTCCTATATAATAGGGGTTTAATTCTCTAGGGATTGCATAAGCAGGGTAGGTTGAGGGTAGGTTGATAATTTGCTATGTGTTTGTCCAATTTTGCCTAGATCAGTGTGAAGCAATTGGTAGAGTGTATGAGGTTGTGGCGAGCACAAATACATTGTATTGTTTCATGATTACTTGGTTGATTATACAATAAATATGGAGGGGTTTTGAGTAGTTTCTTTCCCCCAGGAATATCTGGTGTTTTGTATTGATTTACTTCTTTCTCTTACTTGCATGTGATTGAGCGATCATGATTTATATTTTGCAGATTTGGTAGAAGGATTCAATATCTTGCTTTAGTACATTACATGATCGGATTGAGTCCATTGATATAATTTATACATGGTATTATAGATGTGTTATAAATTTTCTAGATGGTATCAAAGCTGTGTTAGAGATTTTCTACATGGTATAAGAGCACTAGGAATCACAATAGTGGAGAAGAAATTGAGTTTTTGTTGAACAATATTCAAATTTTCAAGTACTTTCTTTTGAGCTATAAGCGGATCAAGATGTCTTTCAATGGCTCGAGACTCGAATATGCACTTGGAAATTCGAATTATATTGCATGGAAGGAGAAGATGGAAGCAGTGTTGGAGGGCATTGGGTTGAAGGAATTCATAGATAATGATATTCCCAAGCCCCCTGTTAGTCATCAATATTTTTCACTTGTTGGTGATGACTAGTTGTAATAGCCAAGTTTTCTAGCAGCTAATCTAAAAATTTGTCAAATTTTCTAGCTGGAAAACACCCATAAATTTTTTTTCATTCTTACCCTTCAGCCCACCCATGACGAGATGAAACCTCATTATCAAATCCTACCTAGCCTCAGCCATACTAGTCTGCCCATAGGCTCTAAAGAAACAATCCAAATCTGTCCAAAAAGTCTCCCCTAAGTTAGGAAGTGGCACTTTAGGCATTTCTCCCTTGGCGAATTATCCTAAGGCCAAAGAACCTCCATCTGCTATAGACCAGTCATAAAAGACCTTCCCATTCTACAAATAAAGTTGGTTATAGCCCTAGGTCGCGCCACTAATACACCATCAAGTCTCAGCAATACATGGACCATAATTCAAACCGATTCTAGGTGTTTTCACAGTGTTTTAATGGATCTTTCAAGGACAGAGGCATACTAGCATCTCAGAAGACAATATTTGGCTCCACATGAGAAGACAACTACTTCTCAATGTGATCTTGAGCCTGGGATGCAGCCAAAGAGTAGAAAGTTTTTCTTTAAGCTCTTGTGATCACATTCAAATCCTGAAAGGACAGTGAAAGAAAAATAACGCTGTCGAAGGGCTGATGATATGACATGACTGAAAAACCTCCTTCATCTATAAGCAGAGGGTTTAAAGACTGAAGAACCTCCTTCGTTTCACAAGCAGAGGGTTAGGAGCGCCTCCTTCATCTATAAGTGAAGGGAAAATGGACAAAGTTTGATTTTAAGAGTTGCAACTGACTGCAAGAAAAAAAATTTGATGAACAGTGAGACAGTGACTAAGGTTTTCTGAAATAAAGTGATGATTGAAGGGAGAGGCCAAGCAGTGGTTTTTTTAAAAATGATTTTCATGAGTTCACTATTATTGAGTTACAATGTGAAACTAATAGGTTTATCATTAGTAAATAAATAATATTAAACTGATAACCAAAGGAGTCAAAGCGGTATTGGTTTCAAAGTAACCTCTACCATCATGTTCAAAAGGAAACAGGCATCTGTCAAAGAAGGCCTCCTTCATAAGAAAATTAAAGGAGCTCATCATGGTTTGAAGATAAAAGAAATCATGGCATATGGAAAAGACTCTAAAGAGTTTGCTCTCCAAAAAGAGGTGAAATAAATGAAAACCCAGGCTTCTTGCAGACCTCCTTCACAGAAGAACTAAAAGGCAGCTCTCCCTTGTTCAATTTTCAAATCTAGAACATCATCCCTGTTTTATCTGCTTAAAACTAAAAACTGGATCTTTTTGGAAAACCTGAAGATAAGTTAATGTTTTTGGGATTAAGGGCCTTATGTAAATAGGATTTTCACTTACAGTGTCCAACGATTTTTTTACCCACAGTCAAAGAGAAGCTCAAATAGCACAAGTGATAGTAGATGAGCAATACAAATACAAGAGATGGAAAAGGGATATTGAATTATACTTAAGTTTATTCCCCAGTAAAAAGACAGTGCCACTCAAAAGACACATCAACAGCCTTTCATATGGCTCAGAGCAAAATTTCCTCCTACAGTGCAGATATCAAAAGGGAAAATAGTTTTCTCTCCAATAGGAAACAGTGAAAGTTTTTTAAGTCTTAAAAGGGCTTGTTTTATTTCAAAAAGGAGGTCGGGTTTATAAAACAAGCGGTCATCATCACTATGACATTTTTTCAAATAAAAAGGTATCAGGTTGTGTTTTAAAGAAAAGAGATTCAAGTCTTGTTTAAAAAAGGGCATTTTCAAACCTTTCTTCCAAAACCCTCACCAAACAAATACAAAAGGGACTTTGGCTTGTTTGTTTTCAAAAAAGGATGAGGACCATTGCAACCCCTTTTTGAATCTCTCAAAACACAAGAAAAACTCCCCTTGTTGTTTCCCTGGATCGGAGAAAGAATTTTTGAACGAATTAGCAGAGTTTTTTGGGCTTAAAGGTTGCGCGGCGCACCTATACAACTGCGCGGCGCGTTCAGGTGCATTTTTTACACAGGAATACAAAGTCGCGCAGCGTGCCTGTAGGCGTTGGTCATGTCGTTGGACAGGTGACCCGACAGTATTTTTTCTTGGCGCTCTCCCATTCTAAACGTGCCGTGCATGGTTTAAGCCATCAAAATGCCTCCAAGAGTTTTTAAAAGCTGCTCGAACCCCTCAAAAATAGCTGCTATCGATTTTCAAGGTATGTTGGGGGCAAGGTTTTGAAAGATGTTGTTATAGTAAAGTTGAAAGTGAATTTGTCATTTTTTTTTTTGAAAGCCTAAACTTTGCCCTCAAAACAGTGCATTAACATAAACTCGCAAATCAGAATATGCACATTATTGAAGGTTTTGTTAAAAAATTGTGAAGTTAACCCTATTGTGGTAAAAAAAAGTTAAACTCTGTCAGCTACATAGTGGAAGAAAAATTTCTTGGGAGGTTTGATCTTTTGTTTTAAAAACTCAAGAGTTGTTGTAGTTTGTGATTGCCCAGCAGTGAGCGTAGCAAAAATGGTGGTTTCCTTTTGATGTTTCAAAAACCTAACAAACTACCCTCAAACAATATTGAAAGATGTAAGACAGTGTCCAAAAGGAGAGACAGGGTTTTGAACAAATAAAACAGTGGGCATATGGCCAAACAACAGTAATCATGGTATAAGGGTTTTGGTCATTTCGAAGGTCTCCTCTATGTGGTAAACAAGGGAAAAAAAACTGTGTTTTCTCCTTATAACAAGCTTTAGTATGTGAAGTTGTCATTACCATTAAAAGGTGTTTGTCAAAATCTGTGCAAGAAAACAGTGAAGGGAGGAGGGTGTGTTAATTGTGAAGAATTCTTGTTGTTTGATTGCTACAGGGCTGTTTGTGCTCACACCAAAACACAAGTAGCTTGATGACTTTACCTAAACACAGTGACCTTTTAACTGTGTATATTACATTTTGATTGACTGTGTGCTTACCATTAAAACTATTTGTTGAGTGGAATGCATAGGGAAAAACAGTTTTTTGGAAAGAGCAGAGAATTTTTGTGTTAAAAGGTCGTCTCACACAGCATTTTGAAACCAAATTCACCTTGATCAAACAGTGATTGACAGAGAGGATAGAGTTTTGTTTAAGAACACATTGCAAGAAATCCTTTTGAGGCATTTTGGGTTTTGCAGAGAGCATCTAGAACAAGATGCCTCCGAAGTAGGATAGTAGGAGTGGATTACACAAGAGGTATGAGCCTATTTCCACTGAAGAAGTTAATGCCCACCCATCAGTACTGTTCAATTTCTATGAGGTTGGGTGCTTAGATTTTTTCCAAAGGGTGCAAGAGGTGAAGATTTTTTCTCCTTTGACCCACCTTTGCGCTTTTAGGTTTAGAGACAAGCATTTCCAATTGGCAAGCCTTGACTTCAAGTTCTCCCCAAGATCCATCTCCAAAGCCACTAGAATTCCCTATATTGGCGAGAAATAGTTCAAGCAAAGCCATTTGGACTTAGATGATTACAAGCCCTTTCTAAAGCCTAAACACAGAGATGCTTGTCCTTCTATTTTCCCTTTCTCATATATTTTAACCAGCTACAGCCCTCTCATGAATATTATCATGAAGTAATTTACTTGTGAGGGAAGATTATCTTGAATTTATGCATATCACATTTGACTGCTGATGCATTTCACAAGGACCAAACAGCTAAATATTCCTTTCTTCTTGCATAAGAGCATTGAGAAAATGGCATCCACTGTCCAGAAGAGGCCTCCTTCACAGCAAATAGCCTGTCTCTTCCATCACTCTCCCATCAAAATCATCATTCTTCATCAGCTTGAAAAGAGAGAGGTCTCTTGGGATGTTTTCATCACTCATCCGGATTTCTCCACTGTCCCTCCAGTCCATACATCCCCTACATCTCCTACTCATTGCCCCTCGTCTTCTTTTAGCAAACCTACTCCTAAAAAATCCATAAAAGACCAAAAATTCATAAACCATACCTTCCTGCTAACTCATCCTTCCAAAAACTTAAACTTAGGGTAGAAGCTCTGTAATCAGTGACAAACTAAGTATAACTTAGTGATTCAGAAAAACCTCACCTAAACATAGGAGATAAACAGAAGCCTTCTTGCCAAGAGAACCATTAGCTTGTCCATACAGCCTAGAAAACTGTTAAAACCAAGTGAATCATTCTTCTTTGCAAAGTTTCCATCTCAAAGTTTGCTATAAAAATTTCCCAAAGCATCTTTGATAGTATTGGTGGTGGACCATAGTTTTCATAAAAATCCACTTGGTGACTCCACTAGTCCATCCTTTTGGTTTTGACCATACTTCACATTAGTATAACCTTAGAGAGGCCATCCATCCGAAACTTTCACAAATACCTTCCTCTCTAAACTCTAGACCCGAAATCTGGCTTCACAAAGAATCAACACCAGATCTCATCCAGACCCAAATCCCCCTATCATAATAGATGACCCAGAGAAGATTCTGTGGGAAGCTTCCCAAAATAATGATTTAGCTACTGATAGGTCCATCCATAAAGCAAGATCAGTATCTGAACATCTCACTGCCTTGCAGGATTCCCCCTTTGACTTAAAATCAACAAAAACTCTTTTTAGAAGCAAGTCACAAAGTAAGATAGACTTTGACGATCTTGAGCCCCTAGATCTTCCACAGAGTCCTAGTAGAGAAGCCTCACCTACCACACCTCCCGAATTTCAGCTTCTCCATCACTTTGGCTCATACCATCCTAGATCTGCTCAAAACCAGGTCACTAGCCCAAGTACATCCACCACACCTATCCAAACCACTACTTTTCAAACCACTTAAGCTCATCCCACAAGCCCTCATTTTGTACATCATCCATCAGCTCCCGTCATGGCAGCCTGGTATGCACCTTTGGTGTTGCCACAGCCTTTGGCTCCATTACAAGATAACTGTCAAGCCAAAATCCCCCACTTTACTGGAGATGAGTTTACCACAGCTCAAAAACATGTAGATAAGATTAGTGATGCCTTTGAATACATGGAAATACAAGACAACACCATCAGAATGAGAATGTTCACCCAAAGCCTGGGCGGAGAACCCAAAAAATGGTTCAAAAGCTTAACTCTAAACAGCATCCACAACCCCCAGAACTCTACAAAACCTTCATAAACAAGTGGGAAATCCTAAAGAACCCTATTCAAATCCTGTCAGAATATAACAATCTAAAACGGGAAAATGGGGAAAGTGTCCAGGGATACTGCACTAGGTTCAACAGTGTGTATAACACTCTCCCACCTCACTTAAAACCCCCACTTGGTTCAGCCTTGGCAAATTTCCCCGATGGTTTTGACCCAAACATGACTTATCAGCTAAGAGACAAGGACCCTCCTACCCTAGAGGAAATGCAAAAAGTAGCCATAAGAGCAGAAGCCAACTTAGCAGAAAAAAGAGCTAGAACTAGATCAGAAAGGAAAGTCACGTACCGAAATGAGGTCTCCACTTCATCCCCTTCTTTAGATCCTAGAATAGATGACTTAGTTAGGTCCATGGAAAAAATGTGGGATAAGATAAGTGAGAAGGCCCCTTTTAGGGACAATCAACCAAACCCTCCAAACAGAAACCAGAACCAAAATTTTAGGAGGGAACAGCCTCAAAACAAACCAAGGGAAAATGACCAGCAAATTAGGCCACCATTTAATGAAAGTTATGTGGAAGAAGACGATAGAGATACAGAACCCATTGATGAAAATAATTTGAACCTTATAGGGTCTGATAATGAGAGTGAGGTGTACCTCACGAAAGAAGAACAAGCATTCTTCTCTCTGAATCAGGATGAAACCAACTATGAAGATCTTGAGGATCCTGCCATAGATTTTCAGAATGCCATAATAGAAGCTCACAGGCAGTATGACCTCAGAAGCAGAAAAAATCAAGACAACTCCAAGAAAGGTAGCTTAGACACTGCTAAAACCCCTAATACCATCCTTAAGAAAGCAGTCAACAACAACAAAATCATGGTTCGTAAAAATGACCAAAAAAAAGATAGAGTTACCCAAACTAATCTTGATTCAAATATTCCTAGTACTTACACAAAGATTCCCGAGGTGGCTGTGGCAAACAAAATCCCGAAACAGAGCCAGCAAACTCAGAACATAGAGAAGGTCATGGCTGAAAAAGATGAAACAAACATGTCTAAACTACAACTACCTTTTAGTTTTGAGGGTGAAATCGCCAAAATAAATATCACCATGCCTCTTACCGAGCTCATCGCCCAAGGCTCTTATAAATCCCAAGTGTTAAAGGTCTTGAATCTAGGGAATGATGCCAACACTCTTAATCTAGCTGATGACACTCCTGAAGTGTTGTTTGGTCCAAAAATAGAAGGGAAATTCCAAGAAGGAACCACTCTTCCCTTTTACATCAGTCTAAATATCCACGACCAAATCCTTCATAATGCCATGCTAGACTTCGGCACCTCGCATAATCTTATGCCGAAGGTTGTAATGGAAAGATTAGGCCTAGATATCACAAGACCATACAAAGACTTATATTCATTTGATTCTAGTAGAGTCAGATGTCTAGGCTTGATCAAAGATCTTTGTTTTAGTTTGGCCCAAATACCTGCAAAAAATATGATCATGGACATAGTGGTAGCAGACATTCCTCCCAAGTATGGAATGCTTATATCCAGATCTTGGGGGGCCAAGCTCCAAGGAAATATTCAATTGGATATGTCCTATGCCACTATTCCTATGTTTGACCAAACAAGAATACTCTATCGAGAGTCACACATGAAATACATGATCATTAGCCAAGAGAGTCCAGATAACATCCCAATGTATTCCTTGCATTCTGACCTGAACTCTTTTATTCTGCATACTGATGAGGGCATTGAAGAACAATCAGAAGATACTGAAACAAACTTGGACCCACCACATCAGCTGCCCCTAGTTCTCTATGATAAACTAGACACTCAAAACTACCACGATCACGAATAGCTATGTCTTGAGGAAAGTAAGTATGTTCCTTCTAAAATAGGAATAGAGAAAGAAGCGCAAACCATTATGTACTATCAAGCAAATTTCTCGAACCTTAGTAAAACATCATCAGTAACATCAGGCATATTTTTCAGAATAAAGGCATTAGAGGACTTACATATCACAAACCTTTTCAGAACTCAGGAGTAGGGAAGCTTAATGTTTTTATCATACCTCAAAGATTTACCATCACATAACTCTTCCACTACAATTAAAACCTTGACTGTAACCATAATAGCTCAAAATATAGAAAAAGGACCTGATAAACTCCTTGTAAGCAAACATTATAATTGCAGCCCAGATATACCTGAGTTACTTGAACTAGCTAATATCCTGTCATTTCATCAAAGACTTAGAACTGCTAGAATTGGAAATCTCATGCAGAATATTACATCACGTAGAGAAAACAATGACAAAAAATATGCTATTACCATTACTCCAAGAAACAACTTCGACAAAAGAAAGTACAAAAGTTTGATCCAATCAGTAATGATCAAAGATAAAATCGTTGGTCATAGGGTTTGTTTTGATTTTAGAAACACTAATGCACATCCCTATAATAGAAATTTTATCCTTCCTACCCAAGACCATGATATACCAATGATAAGTGATTTTAATCATATGCCTTTGCAAGATGATGTTTCAGGTTATAGCTAAATGATTCCCTTGCAAAGTAGACAACTCAAAGATTTTTTTCAGTATGCTGGAAGTAGTTCCAGTTTCAGACTCAGAATTGCAAAACCACCGGATATCAAAAATATGCTCATGAAAGCCATGTTTCCAGTCCTGAATTTCTGCATTTTTACATACCTTGATGATGTCATTATTTATTTCAAAAATGACCAGCAGTATATGCATTACTTAAGGAAGATGTACAGTAAAGAAAGGAGCGGAAATCAGAGGTATAAAGAGGTACAGCGGGAAGATACGGGTTCATTCAGAGATTCTTGCATGAATCCTTATGTCATGCTGGAAAGAGAGAATTTTCCAAATTTCTCTTTTCAGGAGTTGAGTGGACCAAGAATGGTAGGAGATCCTTACGAGGATAAGATGCTTAAGTTTCGCCATTTCCAAGATTTCTGAGTTTAAGGCATTTTCAAATCATTGTATATACCATTGTTTGAAAAATAGATAAAACTAAAAAGTAAAAAACAATAGAAGAATAGAAAAGAGGGCAGTTGAAAAAATAGAAAAAAGGCCCCATGTTCCAAAAAATAGTCATTCAGAAAGCGCGCAAGTCTAAATGCTGCTACTAGTACTTAAATGTCTTGTTCAGTTATCTAGCCTAATCATAGCTGAACATGTTTAAATTTATTTGTTGATAAGTTAGTGAGTGAAAAATATGGTCAACATTGTGTAAGCTTGACTTATCAAAGAGATTATATTAGGAAAAAATATTGGTTCCACACGCCCAAAACAGAACCAAAGAGGGAAGCAGGGATGAAAAACAAGTTGTGCATCTTAGCCCTATTTTTCCTAGTTTCTATTTTATGCAAAATAATATTTGTGTGCAGCTTGTCTTTCATGCCGCAAATACATGAAAAATCAGACTGTCTAACCCTGATTTGATCATCTTTTCAATTTTGTGTTTTAGATTAGAGAATAAATTCCTGTCAAACAGCTTAATCTTTACAGATGATCTAGCGTAGGTAGAGTAATGAAGGAGTTCATCAATTTAATCTGAACTCCCGGCAGATATAAGTATAGAATTAGATAGGTTCATTTTCCAAAAAGAAAAAATATATATTGTCAAAGGGGTTGCTAGTCCAAATGCGCCCAAAGGAAGAAAAAATGTTAGGAAATATAGTGGGGTAGGTAGAAATATCATTGATGCTAATCATGTTGTCATTTCTTAGAAGTAGCATTAAGGAAGAATGAAATTTGTGCCACTAATACACCGTCAAGTCTTAGCAATACATGGACCATAATTCAAACTGATTCTAGGTGTTTTTACAGTGTTTTAATGGATCTTTCAAGGACAAAGGTATACTAGCAGATCAGAAGACAATATTTGGCTCCGCATGAGAAGAAAATTGCTTCTCAATGTGATCTTGAGCCTGGGATGCAGCCAAAGAGCAGAAAGTTTTTCATTAAGCTCTTGTGATCACATTCAAATCCTGAAAGGACAGTGAAAGAAAAATAACACTGTCGAAGGGCTGATGATATGACATGATTGAAAAACCTCCTTCATCTATAAGCAGAGGGTTTGAAGATGGAAGAACCTCCTTCGTTTCACAAGCAGAGGGTTAGGAGTGCCTCCTTCATCTATAAGTAGAGGACAAATGGACAAAGTTTGATTTTAAGAGTTGCAACTGACTGAAAGAAAAAAAATTTGATGAACAGTGAGACAGTGACTAAGGTTTTCTGAAGTAAAGTGATAATTGAAGGCAGAGGCCAAGCAGTGGGTTTTTTAAAAATGATTTGCATTAGTTCACTATTATTGAGTTACAATGTGAAACTAATAGGTTTATCATCAGTAAAGAAATATTATTAAACTGATAACCAAAGGAGTCAAAGGGGTCTTGGTCTCAAAGTAACCTCTGCCATCATGTTCAAAAGGAAACATGCATCTGTCAAACAAGGCCTCCTTCATAAGCAAAGTAAAGGAGCTCATCATGGTTTGAAGATAAAAGAAATCATAGCATATGGCAAAGACTCTAAAGAGGCTGATCTCCAAAAAGAGGTGAAATAAATGAAAACCCAGGCTTCTTACAGACCTCCTTCACAGAAGAACTAAACGGCAGCTCTCCCTTGTTCAATTTTCAAATCTAGAACATCATCCCTGTTTTATCTCCTTAAAACTGAAAACTGGATCATTTTGGCAAACCTAAAGATAATTTAATGTTTTTGGGATTGAGGGCCTTATGTAAATAGGATTTTCACTTACAGTGTCCAACGATTTTTTTACCCACAGTCAAAGAGAAGCTCAAATAGCACAAGTGACAGCAGATGAGCAATACAAATACAAGAGATGGAAAAGGGATATTGAATTATACTTAAGTTTATTCCCCGGTAAAAAGACAGTGCCACTCAAAAGACACATCAAAAAACTTTCATGTGGCTCAGAGCAAAATTTCCTCCCACAGTGCAGATATCAAAAGGGAAAACAGTTTTCTCTCCAATTGGAAACAATGAAAGTTTTTTAAGTCTTAAAAGGGCTTGTTTTATTTCAAAAAGGAGGTTGGGTTTATAAAACAAGCAGCCATCATCGCTATGAATTTTTTTCAAATAAAAAGGTATCAGGTTGTGTTTTAAAGAAAAGAGATTCAAGTCTTGTTTAAAAAAGGGCATTTTCAAACCTTTCTTCCAAAACCCTCACCAAACAAATACAAAAGGGACTTTGGCTTGTTTGTTTTCAAAAAAGAATGAGGACCATTGCAAACCCTTTTTGAATCTCTCAAAACACAAGACAAACTCCCCTTGCTGTTTCCCTGGACCGGAGAAAGAAGTTTTGAATGAATTAGCAGAGTTTTTTGGGCTTAAAGGTTGCACGACGCGCCTGTACAACTGCGCGGCGCGTTCAGACGCATTTTTTACACAAGAATACAAAGCCGCACGACGCACCTGTAGGAGCATGCGGCGCGCCTGTAGGCATTGGTCACGTTGGCCCGACAGGTGACCCGACAATATTTTTGCGCGGCGCTCTCCCATTCTAAACTTGTTGCGCATGGTTTAAGCCATCAAAACGCCTCCAAGAGTTTTTAAACGCTGCTTGAACCCCTAAAAAACAGTTGCTATCGATTTTCAAGGTATGTTGGGGGGAAGGGTTTGAAAGATATTGTTATAGTCAAGTTGAAAGTGAAGTGGTCATTTTTTTTGTTGAAAGCCTAAACTCTGCCCTCAAAACAGTGCATTAACATAAACTTGCAAATCAGAATATGCACATTACTGAAGGTTTTGTTAAAAAATTGTGAAGTTAACCCTATTGTGGTAAAACAAAGTTAAACTCTGTTAGCTACATAGTGGAAGAAAAAGTGCTTGGGAGGTTTTATATTTTGTTTTAAAAACTCAAGAGTTGTTGTAGTTTGTGATTGCCCAACAGTGAGCGTAGAAAAAATGGTGGTTTCCTTTTGATGTTTCAAAAACCTAACAAACTGCCCTCAAACAATATTGAAAGATGTAAGATAGTGTCCAAAAGGAGAGATAGGGTTTTGAACAAATAAAACAATGGGCCTATGGCCAAACAACAGTAATCATGGTATAAGAGTTTTGGTCATTTCAAAGGTCTCCTCTATGTGGTAAACAAGGGCAAAAAAACAGTGTTTTCTCCTTATAACAAGCTTTAGTATGTGAAGTTGTCATTACCATTAAAAGGTGTTTGTCAAAATCTGTGCAAGAAAATAGTGAAGGGAGGAGGGTGTGTTGATTGTGAAGAATTCTTGCTGTTTGATTGCTACAGGGCTATTTGTGCTCACACCAAAACACAAGTAGCTTGATGACTTTACCTAAACACAGTGACCTTTTAACTATGTATATTAAATTTTGATTGACTATGTGCTTACCATTAAAACTATTTTTTGAGTGGCATGCATAGGGAAAAACAGTGTTTTGGAAAGAGCAGAGAATTTTTGTGTTAAAAGGCCGTCTCACACATCATTTTGAAACCAAATTCACCTTGATCAAACAGTGATTGACAGAGAGGATAGAGTTTTGTTTGAGAACACATTGCAAGAAATCAATTTGAGGCATTTTGGGTTTTGCAGAGAGCATCTAGAACAAGATGCCTCCGAAGTAGGATAGTAGGAGTGGATTGCACAAGAGGTATGAGCCTATTTCCACTGAAGAAGTTAATGCCCACCCATCAGTACTGTTCAATTTCCATGAGGTCGGGTGCTTAGATTTTTTCCAAAGGGTGCAAGAGGTGAAGAGTTTTTCTCCTCTAACACACCTTTGCGCTTTGAGGTTCAGAGACAAGCATTTCCAATTGGCAGGCCTTGACTTCAATTTCTCCCCAAGATCCATCTCCAAAGCCACTAGAATTCCCTATATTGGCGAGAAATAGTTCAAGAAAAGCCATTTGGACTTAGATGATTACAAGCCCTTTCTAAATCCTGAACACAGAGATGCTTGTCCTTCTATTTTCCCTTTCTCATATATTTTAACTAGCTACAGCCCTCTCATGAATATTATCATGAAGTACTTTACTTGTGAGGGAAGATTCTCTTGAATTTATGCATATCACATTTGACTGCTAATGCATTTCACAAGGACCAAACAGCTAAATCTTCCTTTCTTCTTGCATAAGAGCATTGAGAAAATGGCCTCCACTGTCCAGAAGAGGCCTTCTTCACAGAAAATAGCCTGTCTCTTCCATCACTCTCCCATCAAAATCATCATTCTTCATCAGCTTGAAAAGAGAGAGGTCTCTTGGGATGTTTTCATCACTCATCCGGATTTCTCCACTGTCCCTCCAGTCCATACATCCCCTACATCTCCTACTCATCACCCCTCGTCTTATTCTAGCAGACCTACTCCTAAAAGGCTCAAGTTTACTACAGAAAAAACAAAGGAACATAGAGAAGGAGAAGGAAGTGACCAGCAAGAGGAGGAAGGACATGAGCAAAAGGAAGAAAGTGTTGAACAACAGTATGACAGTGATGAAGGTGAGAAGCAAACTCATGTTGAGGGTGAACAACAGCATGACAGTGATGAGGGTGAGTAGCCTTATGGTGAAGGGCAGCAACATGAACAACAACATCACAGTGGTGATGAACAGTAGCAAGGGAAAGAGGAAGAAAGTGCTGAACAACAGCATAAAGATGATGAAGGGCAGCTTTGTGAGACAGAGCAGCAAGGGCAGCATGATAGTGATGAGCAAGGATAGCCTAAAGAAGACACACAACAGTCCTATGCGACAGAGCAGTAGCATGAAGATGATGAAAAATGGCATGACAGTGATGAGCAAGGGCAACCTCAAGAAGAACAACATCCTCCTCAAGAAGAACAACAAACTCAAAAGGAAGAGGAACAAGGTGACAAAGGTAAAAGGGCCATGCCCTCTTCTCCTAAAAAGGTCAAGCCCCGGACAACGAAGAAGAGAGTGCCTATAGTGGTCACTCTAAATGTGACAAGGGCTATCCGAAGTAAAGGAAAATTGCCAAAGAAGCCTATCATTGATTTTCCTAGGAGGAAGAGCACTAGAATAGCCACCCAAAGCAAAGGGAAGGGAAAGGTAGAAGGAAGTCATGAATAGGAGAGTGCATTCGATATCATCCCTATCCAAAGCGATGATAGTGATAATGAGGCCCAGATTATAGAAAACCTTTTGATCCATAGGGAAGGCCAAATTGATGCATTGAAGGACGATCTTCATAGGGCAAGGAATTTCAATCAATTTCTGCAAATCCAAAATAGGAAAATGAGTGTCCATATGGTTGTTTATGAGACACGGGCAACTAAGTACGAGAAGGAGGCCTCCAAAGCCCAAGAAAGGTTGGAAGAACTCATGGGAAATTTTGATGAAAGTGAAGGCGAAGATCAGCCTAAGCAAAATATGCCTAGAACCATGGGGCTTAAAATGGCCCTTGAAAAGCAAAAAGAAGAGGAAAATGCCCTTCTCCAATCTACCCCTCTCACTGCATTGTTTGAACAGGAGATAGAGAACAATAAGGTGGCGTGGCTTGAGAGAGTCAATGACCATTTGGGGAAGAATTTGGAGAGGGAAAACAGGGACTTAGACCTTCAAAGGAGAATGACGAGGCATTACAAAAAGTTAAATCAGTTTTCCCGGTGCAAGTTGAAGGCTACTCAAGAAAAGCTCAAGGAGGCTAAAGGGAAGCGCCTGGCACAGAAAGTGAGAAAATACACATCAGGAATTTATATTTTGGCCTCTACTTCACAACATGTTGCTAAGAACCCTTGAGGGTCATGCTCACCAATTTTGGGCGATTTTCGACATATTTTGGTTTTTTGGCCTTTTTGGGTTTTTGGCCAAAACTCATGGGCTTCACCATTTCATTTCGGGGAATAAAAAAAGGAGGAGAATGGTATCATTGGATGCCATAATTTCAAGAGCACACACTTGGCGATTTTTAGGACATTTTAAGATCATTTTCTTCCTCGAAATGGCGAAAAATGTCCGCTTTTTCTACACTCTGCCCGGTCTATCAGTAAACCTTTTTTTCTGGTTTTTTACACACAGGCCTATTTTTGGAGGACTTCTAGGCATCATATTGAGAAAATTCCAATTCCTCCAGAAATTAGACACTCAGATATTTCCAACGAGCTATCATGAGCCTCGTTTTGACATCAAGAAGGCTGCCAAAAGTTGTCGGCAAGTCAGTGGACCTTTTGCTGATGTAATTTTTGAGTATTTTTGTAAAATTTGAACCTTTAAAAACTGCTTTTTCCTCACGTGCGTTTGGCTATTTTTGCACATGAGAAGTTATGAAAAGTCAATTTAATTCCCTTTTTTAGCATTTTTTAGATATTTTATGAGATATTTTGTGCCTTGGGCTTTGCAAAGCCTCAAGGACAAGTTTAGATATTTTGAATAGGCCAATGAGAGTGCAAATTGAACTAAGAGGTTTTCCTCACTTGAGCCTATATATTCCAAAGGCTTTCAATGTAAACAAGGCTGAACTTGATGATAGAAGCAACATATGGTCATATAAGCTTTGGAAGAAATACTTGTCTCATGCTCTTGGATAGTCTCTTGGATGTTATTGGATGATGAAAAAGGATTGTTGTTGGATTCCATGACTTGGTAGAATGGTATAGTGTCTCTTTCTTTGTTTTGTTTTCTAGTTTTCATTCATGAATCCATGTTTCTTTCTTGCTATAGATCAGTAGAGAACAAATTTGAGACATGCCCTTCGAGGCACCTCAAATTTCCTGCTTCTTCATAACTTCCATGTTTTCTTCTTCCTTAGTCACATTAAAGAATTCTTGATTGCTCTTTAATAACTTAAGGATATTGTTTCCTATTTCATTCATGTTTTTATGCATGTTAAGTATGATTTACGGTACACCCTGCTTACCAATGGCTAGCCATATCTCCATCCATGAAATTTCTCTTTGACTGATTAGATTGTCATTTGTTGAACCAAGGAGGTCTTGTTCTGATCTTGCCCTTTTCCTAAGACTATGCAATCTTGTTTTCAAAGTACCCAATAACTTGAAGTACTGTGTTTAGGCATTCTGGCATAGTGATTTGAGTTGTTTTTCTCTCTTAAGTGTATTCCCCAAATTCTGATAGTCATTTCCCAAAGTTAGAGAGTTATATATCTCTATGCATGGCTTGAATGTTTATTTCTATGTATTTATTAGCTTACAGTTACATTTCTCATGATTAATGGTTTTCCCTACCATGTTTATGTCATATATTAAACTAGTTATGCTTGAAATCCTTTGTTTTTCCCAAACTTGATGTCCATTTTGTTCCATTTTTCCCAAAGATCCTTTCTACCTCGAATCAAATCAACCCTTCAACAGCCTTGTATCACCATCTGATAGCTTTCTTGACCTTTTCGACCCCATAGCCCAGTTAATCTGACATCCTTTTTACCTATCTTATATCTTTGATCAGTTTCATCTCTCAAAACCAAAACCAAAACCAAAACCAAAAAATTACTTCATAACTATCCTAAAATCAGAACACAATAAGCAAACACACAGCTATCCCTTACACATATAGAGAGAGCCCTCTCTGAGTCCAGGAAGGCTAGGTCCTTGGGCTCCAAAGATTGGTTTGATGTTACACTGTCATTTGGCTTGCCAATCAGCCAAATCACGGGACCCTAACACCCCCAACGGTAGATTCCCATCTTCTTGATGCATGGCAGAATAAAGTAGAAAAGTTGGGGAGGATCTTGTTAGAGGGAGTTCAAGATCATATTGTCTCGAGTCTCCATGGAAAGGTAACTCCATATGCTATGTGGAAGACCTTGATAGATCTATTTCAAAGTAGCAGTGACCATAAAAGATTGGCACCCAAGGATAAGCTCAAGAAAACAAAAATGGAGAAGGGCGACACAATCTAGAAATACTTGACCAAGTTCACTCAATGTCGAGATGAGCTTAGAAGTGTTGGGATTACTGTAGCTGATGAGGATTTGGTGAGCCTAGAAATTCTAGGCCTTCCAAGAGCTGGCATAGTTACGAGGACTCTATGAATGGGAGGGAGAAGTTACCAGCGTTGGGAGTGACTTTGGTCAAATCTGGTACAAGAAGAGTTTTGGCATAAGACCAGGGTGGATCCTCATCCAAGGCTAATGATGAGGAACATTGTGCCTTGTCTAGTAAGGAAAAGAAGAGGAAGAGGAGGAAGTCCCATTCCAAATTTGAGACCAGAAAATAAGGTAAGAAGTGTGACATGTCAAAGTTGAAATGTTTTCATTGTCATGATCATGGAAACTTTGCCAAAGATTTTCCACAAAAGAAGAATAACAACAAGAAGGCTCCAAGAGCTGCAGCGGGTGAAGCTTTGGCATCACAGTTTGAGTTGGAACTCTCTCTCATTGCATGCATGGCATCAACTATGATGAGATCTATGTGGTACTTGGATAGTGGAGCATCTTTCCATGTGACGGGCAACCAAGAACTCTTTAGTAGCTTAGAGAAGAAGGATCTTCATATGAACATCGAGATGGGTGATGATGGGAGGTAAAGCACTACTAGGATTGGTACAGTTACTTTCCAGAGATATTCAGGTAAACCTTTCTTATTAAAATATGTCATGCATATACCAAGCTTGAATAAGAATTTAGTTTTGGTTGCTATGTTGGAGGATCTTGGATATGATGCGGTTTTTAGTGAAGGAAAGGCATTTCTTCATCACAAAGAAACAACACAGCTAAATAAGATTAGGGTTCATGTGAAGAACCTCTAAAAAATTGATTTAGATGGATATGTAGAATTGAGCATTATAGAAGGGTAGCCGATGAGCCGAGATACACGTAAGTTATGGCACAAGAGATTGGGCGATTTACACCATAGTTATTTGAGGATCATGCAACAGATTTCTGCAAGTCTTTCAAAGGGTACTCTTGTGTAGATAGACACATGCAAGGGATGTACCATGGGGAAGTTTAATAGGGCCACCTTTCATGAGAAGGAGAACCGAGTAGTGAAAATCCTTGAGAGAGTTCAGTCAGATGTGTGTGGACCATTCTCTACACCTTCCACATCAAAGCACATGTATTATGTGAAGTTTGCTGATGATTTTTCAAGAAAGTGTTGGATCTTATTATTGCAGAAGAAAGATCAGGTGTTCTCCAAGTTTGTGAGTTCAATGCACTGGTAGAGAAATATTTATGGGATAAGGTGAAGGCTCTAAGGAGTGACAATGGAAGTGAGTATATCTCTAATGAATTCAAGAACTTTTGTGCCAAAGAAGGAATTCAGAGAGAATTGATTGCACCTCATAACCCACAAGATAATGGGGTTTCAGAAAGAAATAATAGATCAATTATGGGATTAGCATGAGCTATTGTACACGATCAGGGCCTACCGTTGCATCTATGGGTAGAGGCATGCAACAAAGCAGTATTTGTGCATAAGAGGAGTCCTCATCGAATACTTGGCATGAGTACACTAGAGGAGGCTTTTTAGGTAAGAAACCAAATGTTTCATATTTTAAATTTTTTCACTCATATGTCTATTTCCATGTGACCAAAGATGTTAGGAAGAAGCTAGAATCAACAGTATAGGTTGGGATATTTTTGGGGTACATTGATACTCCCCATAACTATCAAGTGTATTTTCGGGCTAATAGGATGACAGTTGTTAGGAGAGATTTTAAATTTGATGAGGAAAAATCCATTCGATTATCCCTTGAGAGGGAGCTTGATTTTCATGCAGATGAGGAACTCTTAGCTCCAAATGATGAACCTCAGGACATGGAGCAGCCACAAGCAGAGGATCATGGAGTGGCAGAAACCACTCATGTAGAGCCATCCACCAGAAATGGTAGGAAGCGCACCAGAGAGGATAAAAGATTGATGCTAGATGCGACAGATCATGTAGGAGCACCTACATCATAGCGCAGGCAGAGAAGTTCCCTAGATAGGTACACTAGATACATGGCTCTTATGAGAGAGTGTATTGTGACAGAACCATCCTCTTTTGAGGAAGCAGTGCAGCAACCAACATGAGTTGATACCATGGTTGACGATTATGAATACATTATTAAAAATAGTGCATGGGAAGTGCTTACAAGACTGGTGGGGAACTCAATGGTTGGATCCAAGTGTATCTACAAGGTGAAGCAGTCAGCAAATGGGAGTGTGGAGAAATACAAGGCTAGATTTGTTGTCTGGATATTCTCACAGGTAGAGGGGATTGACTATGAGGAGACTTTTGCACCGATTGCAAGGTACTCATTGATTAGATCTATCCTTTCACTCTCAGTGCAGATTGGATGGCGGATACATCAGATGGATGTAAAGACATCATTTCTCAATGGATTTATTGAGGAAGAAGTATACATTAAGCAAGCATAAGGTTTTGAGACCTTTGATAGGGAGTCACATGTGTGCAGACTCAAGAGAGCACTATATGGGCTAAAGCAAGCACTTCGTGCTTGGTACAGTAAGATCGACAACTATTTCATAGGGTTGGGCTTCACAAAGAGTGAAGCAGATGCAAACCTATATCATATTGTGGTTGATGGTAATATTTTGACTATTTTAATTTATTAGATGATATTATACTGATATGTGATGAGAAACTCATAAATTCTTGCAAAGAGGATCTTGCAAGAGAGTTTGAGATGAACGACATGGGGCTCTTCCGTTATTTCCTAGGCTTGTAAATATGGCAAAGAGATGGGAAGCTATTTGTATCTCAGGGAAAGTATGCCAAGGAGATTATGAGGAATTCCACATGGAGGGAATCAAACCCATGGAGACTCCTCTTGCAGGTAGCTGGAGGAAGGAGGATGATACTTTAGGTGAGGTAGTGGATGCTACTGTTTACAGACAGCTTGTGGGTTAACTTATGTTTTTGGTGAACACACAACCAAAAATATGCTATGCAGTTAACCAACTTAGCCAAGCTATGTTTAATCCTACTAAGAACTTTTGGAAGGTGGGGAAGCATGTGTTGAGATTTCTCAAGCGCACTATAGAGTATGGATTATGGTAGAGACAGAGACAAGGAGTGAAGCTTCAAGGCTTCACTGACGCAAATTGGGCAAGCAGTCCATCACACATGAAGAGCACATCAGGGGGCATCTTCAGCATAGGATCAACAACAATTTCTTGGTAAAAAAAGAAGTAGAGATCAGTTGCACTCAGTTCAGCCGAGGAAAAGTACATGGAAGCTAGTCAAGCTACATGTGAGGCCCTCTAGATGAGGAAGATACTTGTTGGTTTGCTCGGGCATCAAATGGATCTGACGATGATAAATTGTGATAACCAGAGTTGAATAAAACTATCGGTTAATCCCGTATTCCATGATATGTCCAAGCATATTGACATCTGAATACCACCATCTCAAAGATTGTGTTCAGAGGCGCATTATGTTGTTGCAGTACATTCCCACAGAGGATCAGGACGCAGATATCTTGATGAATGTGCTTGCGAGGAGAAAATTCGAAAACCAAAGAGGTAGGATCGGGGTAGAAAATAATCCATTTTTTGTTGAGAGGGAGTGCTGAAATTCAACAAGATAATGAAAAACACACACTAGTGTGGCATCACAGGTCACACAATGATGAGTCCTAGCGATACATTAGTGTGTAACCATTTTATTAAATAAATTGGAAAATTAATTGTAATATTATCTCATAACAACTTGAAATAGTTAAATAAGTGTGATAGACTTAGTTAGCTCAAGAAGCTCAAGTTGAGGGTCTAAGGATAGGCATGTAGAGTGATTCTATTATTAACAGGGTCAAATTGCAGTTGTAGAACTAGTGTAGTGTGGGTGGGAATAGTTAACTCACAATAATTGAGTTAAAATCAGGTTAAGTAGTTCCAATTATTTGATGAGCTAGTGGAAGATAAAGTGAATTAAAATAGATTCAATTCACCAGTAGTGAAATACTAAGTAATTGATGATTCACTATTTATAGCTGCATGCATGATAATTCTGGTGGATACCGAGTTGAGACAAAGGTTCAAGGCTAGTAAACTAGAAGTTGTATATTACACAAACTACCCAGGTGCAATTATAAAACCATGGGAAGCCCATGATGAATTACATAATCAAGGAAGGTTTAATTTCCTATTTAATAGGGGTTTAATTCTCTAGGGATTGCGTAAGAAGGGTAGGCTAAGGGTAGGCTAATAATTGGATATGTGTTTGTCCAAATTTTTCCTAGATCAGTATGAAGCAATTGGTAGAGTGTATGAGGTTGTGGTGAGCACAAATACATTGTATTGTTTCATGATTCCTCGGTTGATTATATAATAAATATGGAGGGATTTTGAGCATTTTATTTACCTAGGAATATTTGGTGGTGTGTATTGATTTACTTATTTCTCTTACTTGCATGTGATTCAGCGATCATGATTTATATTTCGTAGATTTTGTAGAAGGATTCAATATCTTGCTTTAGTACATTGCATGATTGGATTGAGTCCTTCGATATCATTTCTGCATGTTATTATAGATGTGTTATATATTTTCTACATGGTATCAGAGCTGTGTTAGAGATTTTCTACATGGTATCAGTGCACCAACATATTTTCAACACTACTCAAGCATATTTTCAAGGTAAATTCTGCCCTTCCTCTATTCCCATTTCGTAAATTTCCCTCTATTTTTCTTCTTTTAATTCAATGATTTACCATCCCTTTCTTCAAAAGAAACTTTCCCTATCTGATTTCATATTTCCCTCTTTTCCCCTAAATTTTTTTTCACAAATCCCTTTTTTTATTTGTCCCTCTCAGTGGTTTCACTCTTGAATTACCTGTCGTAATTTCCTTCCCATTCTAAAAATTTACCCCTTTTCCCACTTCTCTTTTCCCTCATGGATCATATTTTAGGATCTAACGCGAACTCACAAGTCAGATTGAAAGGCATACATTAATACCAAATACTGGCGAGTCAGACCTCCCTTGTATATTCAATGAATCTTTATAATACAACCTATGAATTATATTCTATCATAATTTTTTGTGTTCCCTTTCTCTCTTCAAATATGCTACAAATATCCCTAGTGCAGGAATGTGTGTTTGGTGTAGGAATGTTCAGTGAAGGATCGTTCAAGTGTAGGCATGTTAAGTGCAGGAATCCGCACTGTTGTGATATTCCTAAATTAGCATACATCTAATTTTAGTATTAATTTTGCTCTTAACACATAGTTAGATGAATAAATGGGAAGGGAGGCCCACAAAAAAATTTAGCAGCAATAAAATCCTTCTTAATGGGAAAAGGGATCATAATCATAGTTGGATAAAACACCTTCATAAGTGAACAAAGGCTAAATGCATGTGGACAAATTCAAGTTTGACCAAGTCAACAAAGCTAGTATGGAGGAAGTGGAACATTAATGGAGATAACCCAGTGGGAATATGGACCAATTTAGATAGTTAGAATAAAGCCACCTTGTGTGTGGAAGAAAAAATTTCATGAAGATCCAATCAAGGTTGACCAAATCCAACAGTGTTGTTATGGAGGAGTGGCATTAGTGATGGGACAGCGCAGTTTTGCAGGGAGATTCATTTCATGAAGATGGAAACCCTATTGAGTTGGACCCAAGGTGAGAAGGCTCACCTTGTTTATAAGGAAGAGGATGGAAACCATATAGGGTTATCTTATGATTCTGATTTTCTGATATATGGTATGTTTAGAAATATTTCTTTCTCTTGCTGTTTAGCTGAGGTAGAGTGTTGTTTAGCACAGGGTGTTCCCGATCATGAATCCCACCTCTTCCATTAAGTAGCTCTTGGAGGAGTCTTGCACCATATTCTCCACAATCTAGTTGAAGGCCAAGCTTCATATTCCTTTGACATCGCAGATCCTGTTGAGGGTTTGTCTATTTTAGTAAGCTGTAGAAAGTGGAAACTAGATCTTCAGATCTAGTCCATTTCAGTGCTTCTTTTCAGTGGAGGAGGGTTCTAATCCATTGGAGAGATACTATTGAAGGTATTGAGCTTCATTTTCATATATTGGCTACAGTCCAATCACATTTTGTCCCCTATAACGCAGTCTTAATCCAAATCCGCGTAATTTCTGAAGGAGCAGTTGCAGGGTGGTTTCGTGCACCATTTGGAGAGTTAATTTTCTGAGTGTTGGGGATCTTCCCTTCAATTTGGAGATCTGTTGGAGGTGATCCTTTTGTTGTTCATATCAGATCAGATCAACTTTCTAGATCTGTAATTTTCAGTAGATCTACAGTCTTAGATCTCAGATCTACACTTTGTACATGGTGTTTTGCCGAAAACCCCAAGGGGGTTCATTAGAGGAGCATGTATAGTGCATGGATCTGATATAGATCTGAATTTTTATGCACATAGTAGCTCTAGATCTGATGTACAACTTACTGTTGTTGCAAGAGTAATAAAATAACGTTGTCAGAGTATTTCCAGCTTTTATTCATGGTTGTAGCCCCTCTTTTTCCATGATTTTTGAGCAATAACGACTTGGGAGGCTTGTTTAACTAAGCTACCATGATTTGTTTCAGATATCCTTTCATATATGGATGTTATAATGTATGAATGAATGGATCCATGGGCTGCATTTATCTATTATTGCATACATTTCTGAAAAATTGGTTTTTATTTCATGTATTGCTGCATTTTCCCATTTTGGAATATTACAGTGGTATCAGAGCATCATCTTGGCTCAGCCTGTGAGTTTTCAGCCACTATGCTATAAAAATAAGAATAGAAGGAGAAATAGATCAGAATGATGGAAGGAATGAGTTTCATATCATCTCTTTTCAGATCTAAGAAGGACCTCACCAAGGAGGTTAAGAAAAGAAAAAAATGGAGAAAAGAAGTGATACCACATTAGGGTTTCAAGATGAGGAAGGTCCATGTACTTCTTATCAGCAAAAAGAAGATCTAGTATTGGATAGAGCTCCAAAGAAACATATTATGGCATTTTATTTTGAAGATAATAGGAATAGATATGGAGAACACTTAGATCATGAGATTCTAACTGAGTATCTTGCAGAATATAAGTCTTGACCTAGAGCTTTCAAGGATAATCTAACTCTCCCACAGTTCATTCATCTCAAAGAAGAAAGGAGACCTTGCAGTAATAGAAGGAATATGGGCAATAGATTTATGTTTTCTACCTTTGATGGGTCATCCTCATGCACAAAAACAGCTTGGGGAAAGAGATTGTATGCATTTTTTCTGCTACATCCAGAAGTAGAGAAAGAAGCTGTTGAGATTGTAGCACTGCAACTTGAGGGTGAAGCAAAAATTTGGTTGTTCATCCATTTGATTCATGCAAGAGTGACTACATTTGCAAATTTTACTCAAAGGTTGATCAAGAAGTTTGACAAGAATAAATCAGAGTAGAAGAAGCCTTCACCACCACTCACTGCAAGAGCACTTACATCAGGAGAAAGAACACTTTCACCTTTGCAAATTAGTCTTGATCTCTTGACATCTAGAGTCCAATGCACTATTTTGGAGATGCATGGGGAGGAGGAGACTTATACTAGCACTGATGAAGCCATAAAGGAGCAGCCATCATCATCAGTAGTTGGGGAAGCCATCACATCAGAAGAAGGAACCCTTGTAGTAGGACGAGATGTTCCCAAGCTTTACCAAGGTATGCACATGTTTCCATTTCCTGTTATTTCAGTACATCATATGGAGGGTTGTGGGGATATGCCATTGCATGACCAAGGGTCAAAAAATATTTTTGATTTTAGCAGCAAGATTTCACTGTGCTGGGCAGCCTTGATTTGTTCAAGGAGGAGATGTGCTTTCATCCTAGAGTACCATTTTTGAGCTGCACACAACTCTTGGGGTTGGAGTGTAGATTTTTGGAGGAGGGGATGAGTATCGTCCTGAAACATGCCATGTAGAACTATGTGTTCAACATTGAGTACAATATGAAGACAAAAATGCACCATCATGGAGATCAGCAGCGTTACCATTGAGTAGCAGTGATGAGTTGGGGGCCCAACCATTGTTGGAGCATTCCAATGAACTTCCATATGTATGACAAATGATGGGCAGATAGTTGTTGGGGGACATGTTATGATGGATAACATCTCTCATGGTT